>JAQFVV010000930.1:0-157892 GCA_028023455.1 Epiperipatus broadwayi | reverse complement strand
AGTGACTCAAAATTATACCTGAATGATATCTCTAGAATTCTCATTATGATGTATTATAGCATTTTTTGGTAGATTTCAACAATTATTAACTTATGGGGTTGTGATCAAACAGAAAACAATGGAAAACTTTAAGGAGTTAATAAATATACTTGAATTTATTTACTGGTTATAATCTCTACAGATTTTTTAATATAATGTTTGTGAGTAGTTAGGTGGTTTAATGAATCTATAAATAGACAAAATTTAATATATATCACCCAACAGAGACACTTAAATATTTACCAATTTCACAATATCAAATAATAAACTATTATTTACTTTGATTAATCATTAAGATTTGATTTAATGCAAGAAATTGTCTACACTCAGGAGGTTACAAATGTATTGCCATCCTTAATTACTTAAGTAGATTTTCATACTTGCAACAACTGTTTACATGATATATTGATTCGTGGTGAATTACAGATTTTTTCTAATATGTTTATAAATCAATTTTGAAAATTTTCTTTAAAAAATCTTATATCTTCTAAGTTTTCTTGAAGCTAGATATCCAACCTATCTCTTCCATACCATCAGTGGCCCACTATGCATATAGAATATGTCCAGATATTATTAAAAACCTTTATAATACCTTTTTTTTTTACTAGACATATAATAAAAATGACATTCTATTTTTAGTCTCAACTTGAGATTGTTAATTTTGCTTTTTTGAGATTCAGTTCAACTTTACAAAAATTTTCATAGATCACTAAACATCACATGATCACCATTTCTTATGCTAGCACATGTTATTAAAACAGGCAAAACTCTCCATACAATAGTGCCACTCAGTGCCAATCAGAATAATCAATGGATGCCAGAATGCTTGTGCATAAAATCCACATCGAGTGCCTACTCATTCACAAGCCAGAGACTAGTCTGAGGTTTTTGGATGAGTAGGCACTGGATGGGGATTTTATGCACAAGCCTTCTGACATTCCAATGATTACTCTGGTTGGCACTGAGTGGTACTACTGTATGGAGAGTTTTGCCTGTTTTAATTTTCATAGATCTGATAGAAATGACATTTACCTTAATTCCAAATTATCAATCAGTATTAACTATAAAGTAGCATTTACCTTTATAGTTCCTTGGATCTAATGTATTATGTACTTATCCAAGTAAAAAATTATATCAATTTTTTTTATATATACATAGATTATTTACTTAAGGTCCTAAAAGTGCAGTATAAGAATAATTCCTTTGATCTTGTTTTACTTTAATATGCAAATTTAATTACACTTTTTCTACCATTATTAAAAATAAATACATATTCATTAGCTTTTGCAGATAATATACTTATATCATGATAAAACAATAACCTCCAATTACTGAACAAGTAATTAATCATTATCAATATTTGTCAGCATCACATGACTCACTTTGATGGTTCTATCATAAATAAAGTGACCCATAGCAAAATTCTAATTAGATTTAAGCTTTCAAATTGTAATAAATCCGAGAAAGAAACTTGGAAAGCATCTACTAAAAATGTATTGCCTTTACTTTTCTCAAATTCTTTCATAATGTTTATCAGTTCATCTCAACATATCCTATATCCAAAATTAACAACACTTTTAACAGCGTGAATTATAGAACAAATTAACTCCTTTTGTTAAACTCTTATAATAAAAGTAACATTACTTTTACAAGCTGTGGTGATATTACTATTCAATAATGAAAGAAAGAACTAGCGTACTGGCAATGACTTCAATACTATCAGGCTTCTGAATTTTAGGCCATTAAGATCCATATATAATTTTCAATGATCATCCAATTTTGACAGGCAATGTCTTCCAAATTACTTTAGAACTAATAGTTTTAATTTTAACCGTATACAAGCCTAACATAAGCATCAAACATTCATATCTATTTCAACGTACCCTCATACATTCTATGTTGCTCTTAATAATTTAAATGCAGTTGACTGCAATGTTTTTTTTTAACTTTTAAACAAAACAATCCAAATTTCAAAAATAGTTCCTCAATCTGTTTGTTTTATAGACCATGACATTTTAAACTCTATCCATCAATAAAGATATTAAATGTATATATTTTTAACCATGCAACTTAAATCTGTGGATGCACAATTTCTCTCTCATCTCTTAAATTACTGTCCTATCTTCATTTATTTACATCTTGTGTTGTTTCCTTCAAAACATCATCTTTTTCTCTATAATATCATTAGCTTTTTGCATTTTGCTCTGAATCTTTTTTTTTTTTTCCTGAGTCTCTCGTAATATCTTATTTATGCCACACTTATTAAAGGTATTATTTAAAATTTCATTGTGAGTATATGACATTTTTAGTTATTAAAAAGATCCTAAAGTTTTAAATACAACTTGAATATTTCTACTCTCGATTTTTACTTTACTGAAGAGAGTTCATGGATAAATCACCACACACTACCCAAACTGCAATTCTCTAACATCTTATTCAGCCTACAATGAATACAATAATAATATGTAGAATATATTTATAAGCAACACCTCTTCACAGCAAATTGGAACTGATAATAAGGGTCTTGTCGATACTCTTCAATTTTACGAATCCTATATTTTGTTTGTTATTTCACAAAAATCTGTTTGATGCTTTATTGCTTACACGTAATTTTAATAAATTTATTTTCACCAAAGATAGTAAAATCTTGAATGGTTTATAAATTTATATATCATTTATGATATTAAGTAAATGGAAATGTTTTTCTATGGATTATCTGAAAAGTGGGATGATAATCAAGAGCTCTATTCAGGAAATTGTTAGAGCAATAAAATCTGCTTTTTGACTGACCTCTTAAGTATAGTTGAGGTTATTTAGATCTTATATTACAAATAATACATGTATGTGCATACATAAATTGTGCAATTAACTTTTTTTTACATTTGAACTGAATAGGTATTTAATATATTTAAAGGAGAGTTTGGTTTGTTTTCTTTGAACAGTGATTTAAAAATATTTATTGTGAACGAAACTCTTTTGATAAACAGATCAAAATCTCTATAAACTGCAATATACGGTTTTTAGTTAAAATATGAATTTTAGAAATAGAATAACAGAACTTAAAACAATTGTAATAAGAGAAACATCGCACAGGAACAAGTTCAGAACAACAGATCAGAAAAATTCTCTCGGCTAAAGATATTGTAAAAATAAACGGATAGAAATGAATCATATATTCGAATTATTGCTTGTGCATAACAGCGTGCATTATTACTTGTTACGACACATCAATGTTTCATTGTAGCATCTTAACGTTAATAAAAAAAGGGCTGTTTTCTAAAAAATGTGTGGTTTATTTTGTTTAGTTTTAAGAACAAAAACCTTTTGAAAATAACACGATAGCGAAAGAATAATTGAAAACGAAATATAATTTGTATTAGTTTAAAAAAAAAAAAAAAAAAAAGTTTTACAAACAATCACCTTTAAAATAACGCAGTTTCGAAAATTAGCTAATTTTTTTTTTTTTAAAAAAAAAAAAAAAGACCGATTTTTAATATTGTGTTGAAAGTCGTAAAATAGTTTTAAAAAAAAGGATATATTTTAAAAAAAACTATTTTTAAATACATCGATTTACTTGAAGGTGAAAAAAGAATGTAACATTATTACTGATTAGAGTAGAGTAAATATGTCTAATTATAACCTTCACATTATATGTTATCTTTGTATTAAGTACGTGCATAGACACCGCCAAGTGAATATCAATATTCTTGGTTCTAGCTTTTAGTCGATCGTCATGGCTGGCAATAGCGCCGGCAATCGGGCATTCAATGTTCTTGGTAGTCACTGTTAGCAGACGACGTATGCTAAATTTGCCTACGCCTGGATATCAGTGCCACCTGGTTTATTGTTTGTTTCGGGTAGTTGATGACGTAAGGTAAATGCACTTAACCGCGATCAGCGCTATCTAGCGGCTGTAATGAGAAACGCTGCTTTTGGCCCTGTAACCTGAATGCTTCTGTGTTGACACAGAAACAGCACCTCTTGCGGGCCGCATTACAGGGTCAAAACAAGAACCCAAATATTAAATCACCCCACACGGTTAAGAAATCCAGAAACGCCCTTTTATGAAGTAATATATAAATACATTAGAGGTTCGTATTTCAAAATAGCCAGCTCAAAATAGATTTCTTAACCATGTGGAGTGATTTACTATTTGTATATTTATTTCAGTATAGCGTTATGCACTGATTATATTAAATAACACTGAATTTGTACTCACCATTCAATATATAACTTAGCTCTAAAGAATTCAAAACATTGAAATAAATTTTCATCATTGAATTTTTATTTATCAACAAAAACGTTAAACTTTAATCATGAGTAGTAGATTGAAAAAAAAAAAAGAGTATTTAATTTTGGAAAATTATTTATCTGATTCTTGATATTTAAAGTGATAATATTATTTATTATTTTTATTTTATTTATTCCAAACAGAGTTGTTCAAATACTTTCGAAGTGAGCTGGAGTTTTTTTTATATATATATACATTGGAGATTATTTACAAGTCATAGAAACAAAAGAGATTTCAAGTAGAAAAGCACCCAATAAGATAGTTGAGATAAGAATGTTCGTATAATTGAGCAATAATCAATGTATATAGTCTAGTCACTAGGTTGTTAATGAGATCAGATTCCCTGTAGCTGCAAAAATATCAGCTAGTGCATGGTTTTGATCTTTTTGGTCTTAATGTAATTTAATTTTATTAGAAAGAGTAATTTGATATTGTGAAATGTGGGATTAAAGTTTAGATAGCATATTATGAATAAGAGTGTGAAAAGAATGAATGTAGTAATTCTTATATTGGGAAAAAGACCACTTTTTTATATTTTTAATGAGGTTGAATTAGAAATTGTTAGTGAGTTGGAATGAGTCATGTTAGTGATAAAGAAGAATATGACAAGGAAGAAGCAAGAAGCAATCACAAGAAAAGTATTCTAATGTTCCTTTAATTTCTATGACAGAGGGCATATAATGAATCTATCTTTGAATGAAGTGTTGCTTGTAAAAAAAAAATTAGTAAGAAGGGCTTCGACATTTATTTTTAATTAAGAAGTCCAAATATTTGGATTCCAGGTCAAATCTGAACTTCTTTTTTATAATGTATTTATTATTACATAACAGAAAAAATGACTATTATTTGATATACTATTATTATTTTCAATTTCATATGTTTACCAATAGCTAATTTTGTTTAGAAATATAAATCTTTTTATTGCTTCATATTTTGCTTGAAATATCATTTATCTATGTATTAAATTAAGTATTAATTAATAAGCTTATAACTAATTTGCAACTAATCAATTTTAAAAAAACCAAACAAGGAATAGTTATTTCTTTGCAACGTTTTTCAAGTTGAATATATCTTTTATCTAACATTGAATGTTATAATAAAGAATAAATAATAATGTTTTGAACACCTAAAAAACAAATAAACTTATTACCTATAATTCCAATAATATATGTATACACTGTATAAACTTTTATAATTCAATAAAAATGCTTTGCAGAAAACTGCGGCGGATTTCAATAGCATACCGTATTATAGCAACTTTTTTCAAGAAAAAATAACTTTCAATATATATTGTTTATTATTAATTTATATTTGCATGATAGTTACAAACTCCTTATTGTTAATTATTTTTTATTTTTATTTTTCAAACTTCATTTTTATTTTTTTATCATTCATTCTGTAAAAAAAAAACTTATTAAAATCTACAACAGGCAAAAACTACTTTATAAAGTAATTGTGCCACCCTGTGATAACCAGAGTAATCAATGGTTTGCCAGAAGGATTTGTGCATAAACTCCCCATCTAGTGACATCCATTGATTACTCTGGTTAGCACAGGGTGGCACTAATGTAGCTGGAGAGTCTTGGCCTGTTTAATAACTGTTATGTGCTATTATAAAAAGAGATGGTGATCATGTGAATGATTATTAAAATCTTCTGTTCATTATATACCACACATTTTATTACATTTTTTGAGTATCCTTATTAAAATTATTACATTCTAATAGTAAATGTTTACAATTCTGATCACACATTCTATCCAAATTCTATTTTAAATTTAATTATTTTCTGTACTTATTTTTCATTCGATTCTACTCTTCTAGTTCCATCATTTAATATCAAGTTTGCTTTGTTATTGGTGTTTTTTGCTGTTGTTTTATCTTTTTTTTTTTAAATTTATTATGATCTTTCTCTCTTTTTACTTTCTAAATGTTCTATCACAATTCTCTATACATTGTAGATTAATATTATATTGGAATAGTCATTTACAATTTTTGTATAGCTACATTAAAATATAATTTCCATCCAGTCCTCTTGCTTATTTCTATTGACCTCATCTAACTTGGTTGGACATTTTTTGATTAATCTAATTAAAAGTGACTTCAGCAATTCTGTTGATATCTACAAAATGTAATCTTCCAGAATATTTTTAATATATTTTTGGCATTTTTCATATGAAATAATGCCCTTCCCATTTTATATTGTATAGCTTCATACTGCCTCTAACATATTTTTTTTTTTAAGTGCATTTCTTGCCAATTTGATTTTTTTATTAAACATTGTCAATAATTCAAAGGTAAAACCACTACAACATTTTTATAAATGAAAAAATGAAACTAGATAATCATAATTTTCATAAAATTGTGCTTGGTTTTATATATTGTAAGTAAATAATGCCCTTTTTTTTTATTATCAAATTCTTTTCCCATTCTGATTTACATTTAAGTTAATTACTAATTTTAATTCCCACAAATAAGTATAGTATTTATTTTTCTTTAAGAAATATTTTTCCATTTTTCACTCATTTTTGCCCCCTGATTCATTAGTTATCAATGTTTTTTTCATTTTTTTTATTTTTTATTCAATACAAAATTAATTCCATAATAAAATAAAATTTTTTCATGAATTTGAAGAATTTATAAAATTAATTAATTTTTTTATTTAAATATACTGGATTAAGGTAAGAAGTTTTTGAAGAAAGATCCTTGCATATATATATATATATATTGTAAAGAGTAGTTAGTGCATTAAATAAAATAATATATCTGAATTCATCATATGCAAAATGCATTCACATATATAAACACACATCCTAAAATGTAAACATAAATATTCACCTCATAATTTAAGTGCATAAAAGCATAACACATATTAATAAAAATAATATTACAAATAAGTGTATGAATTTTAATTTGGCTCTTATTAAAAATAAATAGTTTTAAAAGTTTTTTTTTCTAAATCTAGAAATAGTATACTTTCATGCTTTAAATCAAAATTTTAATTCCATTTTTTTTATTGATTAGTTTGGTTTGAAGATCTGAATTTGCTATTTATTTTAACAATTTAAAAATTTATGACAGAAAACCCTATTAATGTTTGACTACTGTTTTTTGTAAATTCTATATTTATGTGAAAATAGTTTAAAATTAAAATATTAATACTATTTAAAAAGCTTCTTTTTTGTTTAATATAGTTTTCATGATTTAAATTGTCACATGGTGTTCTACTAAGTAAGGGTTTTTTTTTTTTCAAAATTTTGATGATTTCCCAGTAAAAATATTTTTTTACTCAAAATTTTATATGTGGCAATTCAAATTCATGTGACACCAAACAAGAATAATAGGACAAGTATGCACTCGCTTATTTTCTTAGAAGACAAAACAATGTATTTATTTCAACACACAAGGTTTTAACCTTGTGTGTTAAAATAAATACATTGTTTTGTAAAGAGGTCACTGGTGGATGCTCTTTAATTAAGACACATTCTGTCATCTTTTATCTATTGCCAAATTATTACAATTAAAATTGTTTGCTACTTAAAGAAGAAAATTCATTTCTAGAAATTTTGCTAATGTAATGACAGATTTTTTTAGCATTTAATATTTTATTCTTCAAAGTTAAAGTTTACTACAATAGTAAGCAATACATTGATGAATTAGTAAATAATAATTTTTTTTTGGTATTAAGAGTTTTAATAATTTTTTGGATCACAATTGAAGTTTACAAAAAATTTCATTGATTTAATTGTCAAAAGTTCCTCATTAAAAAAAAAAAACTTAACAAGTTATTAAATTATAGGAAAATACATTCTATATTAACTTTATTTTATAAACTGTTGAAAGCTTATTGCTTGCGTATATAAAAAAATATTAGGATGTGAACTGTTCATATATTTATTTATCTACTTAATTAAAATATCACATTTAGTAATTGTTTTCTTTTATTAGTCTATATTATCATTATTAAGAAAAACAAATCAAAACCCATAAATTAAATGAATAAGTTTATTCAATAATAAAACAATTTCTTAAATTTCTTCATGATGATTAAACTGTTTAGCAAATTATCAAGCCTGTGGAAATTTCCCATAAAACAATCTAAGGAATTCAACACCCCCCCCCCACCATCATCCCCATCCCTAAAAAATTACACACTATTTATTAGTTGTTGTATCTGGCAGATTGTCCATTATGTCAATTAATTACATTAAAGTTTCTGCATGGAATTGCATAATGAAGTTTGTCATTTACCATCAGTCTTCCCAAGGAATTTATTATAGATAATTTTCATTGCTTGTTTATGAGTTCTTTATTCTGCCTAACATCAATAATTGTAGAAAGAAGTAACTTGATAGAACGAAATAGGTAAAATTAGTTTTGAAACCTTTAAATATCAAACTTTATGTTAAATTTAGATAATTAAATTTTTGATAGAAATATGGACTAAAAATAATGTTTTTAAATATGTGTGTGCATAGTTTCTTTACATAAATGAAAATCATAATGAATTTATTAGCTGAATAAATGTTTCTTCAAAGTTATTATTATTATAAATAAAATATTTGAAGCTAATTAAAAACATAAAAAAGATAAAATTATACATCATATTTTACCTGGGAGGATTCTTGGTTGAATTTTTAATCCTAGATCACATAATCTGAAATGGTTCAGTGGTTTTGAGATAAGAAATCCATATTTTAATTTAACAATGCTTACTTTAAAAAGTGTATCTCTAATATTTATTATGTTATAATCGTTTTATGAAGAAAGACTATATACTCAAGTGTATTTTATTATATACTGTATAGCCATGATAGAATAGATCTTAGGAATACTTGCTACCAATTATATGTTAAAATATTTTTAAAATGAATTAGTTATTATTATGGTAGCATTCCCCTGGAATATTTATGCTTACTAGATTGCATTCTTTGTTGATGGGAGGGAAATCTTTAAAAAATCCTATGTAGAGGCAGTGGGGAAATTTTTTTTTTATATGATGGCAATCATGTATCTCAGGGTGTATTTAATTAATATATTGTATTTTATTCTAGATCAAATATCAGCCAAGTTTATTGATCACACCTGTATGTTCCATTATCTTGTATACTAAGAAATATGCACAGATATTTTAATATAGTAATTAATTATCTAAATTTTTTATATGATGTAGATTTATAAGGTATGGATATTAGAATTAGTTGGACTTATTGCATATACTTCGCTTTTTTTTTTAAATAAATATGAGAATACATTGGACTATAATACCCTTTCCTTCTACATCTTAAAAATATCATATATGAACATGTGAATGAAAAAATATGTTTTGTATAAATCTAAAATATGTATTCTTCTTGCATTGCCAATCAATTGTATATATTTTTTAAAATTCATATTCTGTTATACTTTATTAATAAATTATTTATTTTTATGATTTTACATCTATAAATTTTCTTTGTGTATTTGTTCAATTTAATTAATTTTAAAATCAATCTCACAAGATTATAAAGTCTTAACTTTTTTCCTTTAATGATGAATATTAAATATCTCTAACAGTGATATGTTTAGTATTTAAATTTATTCTCTGGTATCTTCTGTTATTTTTGAAAATAAAATATGCACAAGACATAGGACAAATAAAATGAGTACTTATGGAAATATCATATGTAATTATATTTTAATTAATTGCAATATTACATTCCTCTTGAAAATATTCTTTCTGGAAGTAAATGATTATTTGTATAATTATTCATTGATATTTAATAAACAAATAAAGAGTCATTTGTACTTTTATGAGCTAGTTTTTAAATTCTGACATCCCTTATAATAATGAGAAAATGCAATTGAAAGATGATAAAATTTTCTTTCACATCTCAATTCCATGAATAATATTTACTTAATGTATTTAGAATAAAGGTGATGACTCTTTCTGCATTTTTAATATTATCATCATCATCATTAAATAATCTATTATAGCAAAGTTAGCTAGACAAAAATGAAGGTGAAATGAGGGATTATTCATTCTATTATATATATATTATGAAAAATATTAGTCTTCACATGTGTTATAGAATTGATATGTACTTCACATCAGTTAATGTCCTAAAAGCATAGATGGTCAATCTATGCCTAGAGCTTATTTTAAATAAACCAACTTCTATTGACCATGCCTAAATTAGGCTTAAACCTATTATGAGGCTAAATTTTAAATTAAATTATTTACCCAAGTTCAGTTTATATATCACAGGAAAAAGTAAGTTTCTCATTTTTAACTACCTGCAAGACTGAATTTTATTAGGTTGAATATATATAATTAATAATGTAGAAATTATATATATGTAATGTAATAGAAGACAACTAATCTCATACTTGTGCTATAAAATTGACCTGCACACTGTCAATAAACATTTTAAAAGGATAGATTTTCCACCTACACTTCAAGCTTATGCATTAGATAAATCGACTTTTATTGACTATGCATAAATTAGGGCTTGAACCTATTATGATCCTGATTTTTGAATTGGCAAATTACTTGCACAAATGAAGACTAATTTTCTACACGACGCTCTTCCGATCTTATGAAATCACTATCTTATTAATTATTATATATATTTACTATTATTTTAAAAATTTATTCTACAAAAAACAATTGTTAATTTGTACTTTCCATTATAGTTTGGTTAATTGATTTATATCCTATAATTAAATCTTAATAATTTTTTTCAATAATTATAATAAACAATTTTTTTAATTGCTTTTCTTTTACTTTATATCGTAATTATTTTCTGGTCACTTTAACATATGCTTTTTTCAGTATCTAAAATTTCTTGTCTAATATATTACTTATCTCCACAAATTAAAGATTAAACCAATGCTATAATATGAAGCCAAATTTACATCATCCCTATATCTTCCTACTTATTTTTAATTTTTCTCTCCATTCATACCCTTAAATTTATTTACAATAACAAATAATGAAAGTTTGTATATAAATGTTATTGCTAACAATTTAAAATTATTCAAGTCTCTACTACATTTTTCTTCTTTGAAAACTAACACTACATTTGTAATCTTTCAATTTTTTGGATTATCTCCATTTACAATCCTGGTAAAACAATTCACCAATGAAATTTAAAAAAAATTGTTCTAATTTTAAAAATATTTAATTTACTAGTTTATTTAAACTTTTAGCCTTCTAATATTTAAGCTTGTGCTATGTATTAACTAACTAATCTAGCACAATGATCATGAGGCATACAAGAACATTTAGTTATTTCTAGTTTAATAATATTCAGTACTAATTTGTAAAAGTAAAATTTGTAAAATATTTTTATACATATAGAAATTAGATTACATCTAAATAATTACATTTCAAATGAAATAATCAGTATAAAATAATAATTTAAAATATAGCTTTACAGCATATAAAAATTATAATATAGACCAAGCAGTCTCTTTATTATGTACACCCCCATTTTACACTTAAGTGGGGATTCTACTTAGTGATTACAGCAAGGTTAAAGTCCACACAGTTTCCAGATGCATGTTGATGCCCAAAACAAAAGCACTGCCTAGTTAGCTCTCAGATATTTATAATCCACACATTAACCTTAGAGAAAACCTCTATTTTTCCACAATTGGTCAGTTTCTGTGGACTTCCTTATTGGTCATTTTTATTTACTTACCCAATTCATTTTTATTTATTTGATTTAATTGCCTTCTTTAACACTTCCTGTTTTGAATGTGCATACACAGTACTACCCAATCCTATTCAAGAGAAACTTGGTAAAATATTTTTTTTTTTTTTTAATTTTCTTTGGAATAATATACATAATCCTGCAGATATGTAAGGATTTGGTGGTGACATTGAGATCTCTTAGTATTCTGATATTTCATATAACTCAATTGATGTTTGAGTATATTAGATTCCTTTTCCGGTTCAGTATCCATCACTGCCTGAGTCTCTGCACAAACTTCTTTGGGAGACCTTTCAGGTTTGGTTGGCTCCTCATACTTTTTGATATTCACATCCACATTTGTTTCAGTTCAATTTTTTCTGACATGGTTTATGTGATATCTATAAATTATTCCTGTTGAGGTTTGAACTTCCACAATTCAGTTTGAAATCAGATTTTTTATTTGGCCTTTGATTCATGATTTTCATAAGCTGTCTCTGATCCACATTTTCCCCCAGTGGTGTAACTATTTTTTAAAATTCTTGTTGATCGTATCTTTTTCAGCAAGTAGATGAATAGTTTATTTCTTAATTTTCTTCCCATAAATATTCCTGTCAAGTGACTTACCCGTGTTTGTGAATGGCATGATGGGTTGGTGCATCATCACTATGTTCAGAGTTTCTACACTGTTTGAGTAATTTATTCTTTTTAAGACTAACTTCAGCTGTTGCACTGCTTTCTCCACTATTCCATTTAACTCTGGGTGATATGGAGGGGCTACTATGTGTCACCCTCCTCATTCTTCTAGAAAGGAATTGATAAATTCAAAATGCATTCAATCCCATTAACTGAAACTAGCATTTTGGGGAACTATGACATGAAAACTTCATGTAGAGTGAGGGTTTTTTTGCACAAATTTATATTATGCCCATCTTGAGACAGTGTCTACCAATACAAGAATTAAATTACCATTGATCAGACTACAGTGGTTAATATGTAGATGGTTCCCTGCCCTATTTTTTTTAAGCCATGAAGTTTACTTTTTGTGGGATACTGGCAGGTCTGCAATTTTTATGTTTTTTTTGTTAAAATTCATACCCAGTTGATGTACATTGCTGCATGAAAGTAGTGCCCTGCCCTATCATGCCAGCATGACCTTGATGAATCAATTTTAATACTTTTTATGGCTTACAAGTGGGATTAAACACTCTGCCCCCATTATTATATTCCTATTGAAAATAGTTGTTGACAAGTTGTCCATAGTGCTTGATTTAAATATGGTGTGAGCATTTAGTGGTTCATCCTTTTCTAATACAACCCATGAGTGCTTGATATTCTGCTGCATTCCAAGTTCAGTTAGTGACAGTTTTACTGTTGATTGCCACTGGCTTCCACTGATCCAACAAATTGATTTCTTTATTATTGTTTGGTTTTTCTATAGTACATCAGATAAGGCATCTGCTTGTCTGATCAGTCTACCCTGTCTGAGAACATATTTTGTAGTCATAAGCTGACATCAAACTGTACCATTGAATCATATGCAAGCTTAGATGGTCCAGAGTAGCTTTTTTTATTGGCTAAAATACCTAGAAGCAAGCAATGATCTGTTATAATTTTAAAATTTTCTTTCATAGATGTATTGGGGAAATTTCCACAATCAAACACTGACCACCAACACTTCTTTGTCAAGTTGACTATAATTTTTTTTTGTCAGTAGTCAACATACTTAATATAATTGCTTTAGGTATTTCCCTTCTGACAACAAATGATAAAACCACCCTCAATCCATACTCAGATACATCTGTTGTCAATATTAAATCAAGCTTGTGATCGTAATATACCAATAGACAATCTGAAATGAGCAGTGACTTAATCTTCCCAAAAAAAAGTGTTCTCTTGTGGTTCTTCCCACTTCCAATGTTTCTGAACCAGATATGTCCAAAAAACTTTATTTCAGTTGTGTCCTAGATATATTTTTGCATATTACATGTGGGTCCAAAACTCTCTAATCTTTCATATATTAGTTTCTTTTTTGGAGTTTCCTTTGAGTTGGCCATTACTAAGATTTTGTCAAAATAAGGTATGATGGCATTCAGCAGAGTTTTGACCCTCAATTGAAAGATGTTTGGGGCAAAGGTTACTTCATATAGCAGTCTATTATAATTGTATAGCCCTTTATGAGTTGTAATTGGTTAAAAACCTGCAGATTTTTTTAACTCTGAGATCTAATGAAAAGCTGAGTTCAGATTCAGTTTTGCAAAGTGTTTGGCCCCATTTAGATCAGCCAGAATTTCTCTGACATTATACACTGAGTACAGGCTTTTGTCTATAAATTTATTTATAGTTTATAATTGCCTCTGCATAAACATATTTTCCCCATTTTCTTTTGTCACAATAACAATCAGCATGGACTAGTCATCCTGTTCCATGAGTTTAATACCCCATTCTTGACTAATTTATTTAGAGATACCTCTACTCAGATTTTTTGGGCAAATGGAATTTTTCTTGGTTTGCATTGAATAGATTTTATTCTCTTTCAAAGCTTGATTTCAAATAGTTTTGTGTTTAATTTTTCTTGTTTCACTGAAAATAATTTTGAATACTTATTCTTCACTTCTTTTTTTATATACACACTATTTAGTATGTGTATTTTAATATAGGTGAACCACTTTCTACCTTTTAATGATGCTATTTGTCTTTTCTATGAATAGTCTTAGAATTTTACTATGAGTATTTGTAACTCCTATTCTTCACCTGCTTCAATTATGTCTATGGATTTCCATTCACAACTTTACCGCTTTTAATTTTGGTATTTTCCACTCCATCACTGATATACATGACCCAATGTAAATTTCTATTTCCATTGGTTTTCCAAAATTTTGTTACTATCAGCATTATTTGTTTGCTATTATCCATCTTGGCCTTATAGATTTCTGTCAGTTATTCAGATTTTTTATGTTGTTTCTTGGAAATTACCCAGTTTATTTAGATTTAGTTTTGTGTGGAAAACCTTCACTAAGCAGCCCATCATCCCACAATTATTGCATTTTGCATTCTTGATGCTGAACTCACATGCAAAGTAGCCAGCCTTTCTGCAGTGAAAACATTCCCTATTTGTCTTTTCATTTTTTTCTTATTTGCTCATTTTTGAAATTAAAGTTTGATTTGAGCTATCTATGTTTACTGTTGGAATTCTTTAGCATTATTGATTACCAACTTGTGAATACTGTCCTTTTTGATTTCATCTGTATAAGTTAAGTCTGGGATGGCTAACAGCTTCTGTTGAAGTCTGTTATCACTAATCCCCATTGAAATTGTTCCAATAATGTTTCATCTAAATAATCACTTTATGCACAGTTTCTAGCCAAGATTCTTAATGTCATGTTAAGAGCTTTAAACTTTTACCCTTTACTTGGTGTATATTACATGAGTGTAGCTGGGCTATATGTTTTGATGGTTCAGGACTAAAGTATCTATTTAATCATTTAATTACTTAATTATAGGATAGGCTTTCTGGTTCCTCTGGTTCACATAATCAATTTGGAACCTTGATTAGTCTAGGCTTTACAAAAAGTAATAATGTGATAATTTTAGAAACATTGTTTTTTATCTTAATGACTATGAAGTATCAATAATACAAGTTGTATAGCCAGGCCACTCAGAGGAGTAGCTACCATCAAGTTCCCCAATTCCTAATTGAGCAGTTGCCCTATTCCCTGTCTTTATTAATTCTTTAGTATCTATTACTAAGTTTTGTCTCATGCTTTTTGTGCCTCTATACCTTTAGTGTGTGCTTTTTTCAAATGACTGTCTAATTGCATCAAGTTGTGCTATGTATTGACTAACTAGTCTAGCACAATAAATGATGAGACATAGAAGCAAGTTTGGTTAATTCTAGTTTAATAATATTCGATATTAATTTGTACAAATAGAATTTATACAATACTTATATACATATGGCAATTAGGTTACATCTAAGTAATTAAATTTCAAATGAAACAATAAGTAGTATAATAATAATAATAATAATAATAATAATAATAATAATAATAATAATAATAATAATAATAATTATTATTATTATTATTATTATTATTATTATTATTATTATTTAAAATATAGCCTTATAGCATACAAAAATTATAGGGGAAACTAGGACAGCCTCTTTATTACCTACATTCTCTTTTTACACCTCTAATAGAGACTCTACTGAGTAATTACAGCAGGGTTAAAGTCCACATTGTTTCCAGGTGCATGTTGATGCCCAAAATGAAGACACTGCCTAATTAGCTTTCAGATATTTATATTTAGAGAAAACCTTTATTTTTTGTTATTGGTCAGTTTCCGTATATTTCCTTATTGGTTATTTATAATTGCTTGCCCAATCAGATTCTATTCATTTGGTTTAATTGCCTTTCTTAACATCTCCTGCTTTGAACAAGCACACACACACAGCAGCTGGTATTAACATTTTTTCTGCAAGTGTATTCTTTTTAATTGCCTTTTCATTATTAACAACAGATATAGTCTGTCTAATATTTTGTTTAAAACCTAATTCATTTAAGTAAGTATCTATTATTATTGTTATTAATACTATTATTATTGATATTGTCATTTTTGTTATTATTATTATTTTATATTGTTTGGATGAAAACTTTAAGATCTCATATTATGATAATACAATATTAACATAAAAGGAGAGTTGTGTTATCTGAAAAAAATATGTTAAATTTTATTTTTTATTTAAATCATATATATATATTGTTATTTTTATATACATATAAAATAAATTTATTTTATGTAAGCATATATTTTTATGAATAAGATATTTTATTTATTAAAGCAAAACAAAAAGAAAATAATTAAATTGTCCAAAAATCAGATAATACATTGTTGCTTAATCAAATGAGTTCTTTAAAAACAAAAGAATTAAGTACAGGATTTAGAGGGAATAGCTCTCTGAAAATTCAGATAATTAAATAACCACAGATCATTGAGAGAAGTAAACAGCTCATCAGATAAAAAAATCTGGACTTTAGTTTATGAGTTATATTTACAAACTCTTTCAAAGAATAAACTAGATTAATAATATTTATATGGATAATCTTAAAACTATTTGCCTACCTAGTCAAGATTTTTACCCCAACCACTATAATAACAGTTTCATATAATAGAAGCCATTTTTAAAAATGGAAAATATTGGTTAATATCTTTATAGAATCGTCAAAGAATTACCTGAAAGTTTGTGATGATAGTATTTTAGTTGTAAACATCATCTAATGTAAGTATTGAATGTCTTTAAAAAAATTTAACTTTATTTAAATATTCCAAATATATTCGATTGTTAGTAATAGAACACAGATGCTATTACTAACAATCAAATGTATTTGGAATATTTAAATAAAGTTAATTTTTTCTAAAGACATTCAATACTTATATTAGATGATGAAAATAGTCCAATATCTAAATACATTCAAAGAATTTGTCTATTAAACAAAATTTGTATTACCTATCATAGCCACAGCTTTAAATCTTGTCATATACTAAAGCAGAAAAAAGAGAGAAACAAAATAGCATTTTAATAAGTTGGATTAACATTTTGAGGTTACCAAAGTTTCTAAATTTTGAATTTTACTTTAAATAATTAGATTTTTCAAAAAAATATTGCTATGCACTTTATTTACTAAATTTGGATGTATTAATAAAAATTTATAATGGAATCAAAAAAAGAGAGACAAAGAGAACAGGATGTGACATCTTATAGTTAATTTGGTAAACCTGCTGAATTTAATTTTTTTGCTCAGAATATTTAGATATTTATAAATTAATACTGATTATATTTAGTTAGAGACAGTATTGACTTGCAATTGTAACGAGCACAGACATTCGTTACATTGTTTTTTTTTATTTTTTTATTAAACATGAAAGTAAATTAAAAAGTTCGCATTAAACTCGTATATATTAAATCGCACAGATAATGAAAAATTATTAAAATAAAACTTTATTAAAGAAAAAGTATTTTAAAACTAAATTTTAAAAAGATTTGGAGATAAAATTATATCTTTAAATTTATCTTTAAATATATCTTTGATTTGGAAAACAGGTTAATTAATCAGAAATGGAAATGATAAATTTAATTAGTCAAATGTAAACCAGCCTTGGGCATTTAAATGTAAAAACATTGGTCAGATAGGAAAACAATAGAAACTTTTAGCAAATGAAATAAATCCATTGGGAAATCGGACCTCAACGAAAAGGATCATCACATCGATGACGTAATGTTAAGTCAATCTTTCAAAGTAATATAAAAGGACAAGTTTGGAAATTATTAGTTAGTGATTATGATTATTACAATGTGACAGATAGGTGTTAGTGTGGAGGTATGGGAGAAGGGATTGAAGAGACGCACGATTCAATCCCTTCAGTTCTGCTAAGAAAGAAAGAAATGAACTATCGTTTTCTACCTTGAGGACTAGTTAAAGCAAAAATCTCCGGATGGATAAATAAATCGGCCTTCAGAATATTAACCTCTTTAGGACGGTGTGGGAATTCACGTTCATGGCAAGCAATGGATAAAGTTGGACGTTTTAAAATCGTAAGGACTTTATATTCACTTGAAACAATAAGAACTCTAAATTTTAAAACCTTTTTAGTAAATAATGCAATAGAATCCTATCTGACCACACACTAAATTCTTCATTAATAATGTTATTTGATGTATTTGTTATTTATTTATTTAAAATCATTTCCATTTATTTAACTTTGTTCTTTAAGTTTATTTATGATTTCTGTTTTCCCGATAAATTAAAATATATAAATGTTAAACTTAAGTCGGGCGTGAAGGGCTGTATAGATTTGTAAAGTTATATTAGGGGAGGGTAATCTTAGGTTATTTGTGTCATTGTTAAATTGGGTCAATGGATTGGATATATTGATGTAGTTAGTAGATGTAGTCGGAAATTCGCTACTGGCAGAATCGTTTATATATACGCCGCACTCACCTGTTTGCCTATGGAAAGAATTATAAGACGGAGAACGCAGTTCCTTTCTATGGAGTTTTTTTTTTATTGTTCTTCTTGTTAGATAGATGTAATATTCCTATTTGAGGAGAGTCAATGTCTTTTCTTAATCTTTTTGGTGCTGCCGTATTCCGTATTACATTGAATACATCGATGTATCAGATGAATTGATGCCAGTTTGACTTCAAATTTTAGCCTAAGGTTAAATAGGGATAGAATATTTTATTTTCAAATGCAAATCTATGTAGTCTATTCATACTCGACCCTAAATAAAATGCATTAAATTTAAGTTGTTTATAGACGCTTGCATGGATTGGTTATCGGTTAAGTATGTTTTTGGTTTTCATATTTGATCAAAATATATAGACATTCGATAAATAATGATACCTTATGGTGAGTATCTACAATGTATTTATTCGGATGTCTTTTAAGTCATTGGTGACAATGCAAGTATCTTATGGTGAATACTATTGGGTTACTTATAAATTTCCCTCTGCAATTGTCAGTATCAATGATTTTATATTTTGATCGTTTATGTTTACTTTGAAATGTTTTTAACCGTGTAATCTATGTAACTGATCTATGTGCAACATATTAAAACAAGCTTTTATAATCCCATCTGTGCGAACTTAATTAAAATGTAAACTTATAATATAATAGAAATTAAAATGTAAATTAAAAATCTAAAGTAAAGTTAAAAAAATAATGTTAAATGTTAAAGTGTAAACTGATACTAAAATAATTTTCAATCTTATATATATATGTGCATCAATAAATGTTTGTATGTTAATTACTGGCAGTGGCTTATTTTATTCTTTTTTATATATATACTTTTATATTATATTATTAAATCTCTGCTATTCCACTGAGCTAGTGACATGGGCTAACGACCGGATGCAAAGAAAAAAATTTTTTTTTTTGACTTACGTATTTGCCTACTCTATAAATTTTTCTAGGTTCAAATGCCTAGATGGCGCCCATAGTACAGATTACGTTAAGTGATAATCTCCGGATCGTTACAACTGGCCACCCAACTTGGGCCGATCTATTAATAAAAACCACATATACCCTGAGTAAATTTCTTTTTTCAAAATGAAATATTTTTATCTGTTACATAAAGTCGTATATTTTAAATCTTATAAAAGCACTGCCAGAAAGAAATAGCACATATATTAAACACTAGAAAGTATAAATAATTTTAAAACTAATTTTTGTTAAAAAAAAAAAGTCAAAAGGTTGCAATAAATATGTTTTTTTTTTGTTTGTTTGTTGATATATATTATGCTTTAACGTGTATAGGCGCGCACAGCCACGGAAGTTTATGATTGAAATGTGGTACCTTATGATGAGTACCATTGGGAATTTCCTTCAGTGTAATCCTATTTAAGCTTTTTAATCAGTCATAAATAAGTTGGTGGTATTTATAATTGTGCTGCAAATATACACGTATAAATCCATTATCTTTCAAAACGTATTTAGCTCAATGCAACCTTCTTAAATAAATAATTTAAATAACTTGCTTGTCATGCCGTGTGGAAAAATAAAATGTATAAAAAAAATAATAGAACTCTTGTGGGGAGGAGGTGTAGATGTGGATGGTCCTTAGGAAAGCGATAGTCAACCTTTTTTTTTGTATATAGTCTTTATACTAACCGAACGTTTTATAAATTTTGTTAATCGTGTACCGTAATTAGTAACCCTAAGTAAATTTTTTTTTTGATCATTTTTTTTAAACAACTTTACTGATATGTAACGAGCACAGACGTTCGTTACATTGTTTTTTTTATTTATTTATTAAACATGAAAGTAAATTAAAAAGTTCGCATTTAAAAATTTTCTTTAAGAATTAAAAATTGAAATTAAATATCATCTTAAACTCGTATATATTAAATCGCACAGATAATGAAAAATTATTAAAATAAAACTTTATTAAAGAAAAAGTATTTTAAAACTAAATTTTAAAAAGATTTGGAGATAAAATTATATCTTTAAATTTATCTTTAAATATATCTTTGATTTGGAAAACAGGTTAATTAATCAGAAATGGAAATGATAAATTTAATTAGTTAAATGTAAACCAGCCTTGGGCATTTAAATGTAAAAACATTGGTCAGATAGGAAAACAATAGAAACTTTTAGCAAATGAAATAAATCCATTGGGAAATCGGACCTCAATGAAAAGGATCATCACATCGATGACATAATGTTAAGTCAATCTTTCAAAGTAATATAAAAGGACAAGTTTGGAAATTATTAGTTAGTGATTATGATTATTACAATGTGACAGATAGGTGTTAGTGTGGAGGTGTGGGAGAAGGGATTGAAGAGATGCACGATTCAATCCCTTCAGTTCTGCTAAGAAAGAAAGAAATGAACTATCGTTTTCTACCTTGAGGACTAGTTAAAGCAAAAATCTCCGGATGGATAAATAAATCGGCCTTCAGAATATTAACCTCTTTAGGATGGTGTGGGAATTCACGTTCATGGCAAGCAACGGATAAAGTTGGACGTTTTAAAAATCGTAAGGACTTTATATTCACTTGAAACAATATGAACTCTAAATTTTAAAACCTTTTAGTAAATAATGCAATAGAATCCTATCTGACCACACTAAATTCTTCATTAATAATGTTATTTGATGTATTTGTTATTTATTTATTTAAAATCATTTCCATTTATTTAACTTTGTTCTTTAAGTTTATTTATGATTTCTATTTTCCGATAAATTAAAATATATAAATGTTAAACTTAAGTCGGGCGTGAAGGGCTGTATAGATTTGTAAAGTTACATTAGGGGAGGGTAATCTTAGGTTATTTATGTCATTGTTAAATTGGGTCAATGGATTGGATATATTGATGTAGTTAGTAGATGTCGGAGATTCGCTACTGGCAGAATCGTTTATATATACGCCGCACTCACCCGTTTGCCTATGGAAGGAATTATAAGACGGAGAACGCAGTTCCTTTCTATGGAGTTTTTTTTTTTATTGTTCTTCTCGTTAGATAGATGTAATATTCCTATCTGAGGAGTCAATGTCTTTTCTTAATCTTTTTGGTGCTGCCGTATTCCGTATTACATTGAATACATCGATGTATCAGATGAATTGATACCAGTTTGACTTCAAATTTTAGCCTAAGGTTAAATAGGGATAGAATATTTTATTTTCAAATGCAAATCTATGTAGTCTATTCATACTCGACCCTAAATAAAATGCATTAAATTTAAGTTGTTTATAGACGCTTGCATGGATTGGTTATCGGTTAAGTATGTTTTTGGTTTTCATATTTGATCAAAATATATAAACATTTGATAAATAATGATACCTTACGGTGAGTATCTACAATGTATTTATTCGGATGTCTTTTAAGTCATTGGTGACAATGCAAGTATCTTATGGTGAATACTATTGGGTTACTTATAAATTTCCCTCTGCAATTGTCAGTATCAATGATTTTATATTTTGATCATTTATGTTTACTTTGAAATGTTTTTAACCGTGTAATCTATGTAACCGATCTATGTGCAACATATTAAAACAAGCTTTTATAATCCCATCTGTGCGAACTTAATTAAAATGTAAACTTATAATATAATAGAAATTAAAATGTAAATTAAAAATCTAAAGTAAAGTTAAAAAAATAATGTTAAATGTTAAAGTGTAAACTGATACTAAAACAATTTTCAATCTTATATATATATATGTGCATCAATAAATGTTTGTATGTTAATTACTGGCAGTGGCTTATTTTATTCTTTTTTATATATATACTTTTATATTATATTATTAAATCTCTGCTATTCCACTGAGCTAGTGACATGGGCTAACGACCGGATGCAAAGAAAAAAAAATTTTTTTTTGACTTACGTATCTGCCTACTCTATAAATTTTTCTAGGTTCAAATGCCTAGATGGTGCCCATAGTGCAAATTACGTTAAGTGATAATCTCCGGATCATTACAACTGGCCCCACATTGGGTGCCAGTTATACCGATCGAAATGAAAGTCAAGATTGAATCTAACCACAAACTACGATATCTGCTCTACAAGGCACCATCTAGGCATTTAAACCTAGAAAAATTTATAGAGTAGGCAGATACATGCTGTTAAGATTCCACTTTATTTAAATATTCAGATCATTAGCTCAAGTCACTAACTCAGTGGAGTAGCAGAGATAATAAAATATAAATTTTATATCTTAAATATAAAAGAATAAAAGCCACTGCCAGAAATTAACACATAAAAATATTTATTTACACACATATAAAATAACATTTAAATTTTGAGGAATAAATTCAACATTTTAGATTTTATATTAACTTTTAATTTTACATTTAACTAAGTTTCAATGAGTTTAATATTTTATTTAGATAGTCAAGTATGAATAGACTACATAGATCTGCATTTGAAAAGAAAATATTCTTCCCTGATTTAACCTTAGGCAACAAATTTCGCAATCAAACCGGTGCCAATCCATCTGATACATTTACGTATTCAATGTAGCATGAAAATACGACAACACAAAATACCTGACTATCAGGAATGTACATCTGATCAGTAAGTAGAATTAGAGAAGACATTGTCTCTCCACCAACAGGAATGTGACATCTGTTGGCAAGTAGAACAATAAACATAAAACTCCATAGGAATGGACTGCGGTCCTTTGCCATCTTACAAATCCATCCATAGGCAAACAGAAGGTGTGTGGTGTATATCTATAATCCTGCCCGTAGCGGATCTCATACTACATCTACAATTACACAAATATATCCAATCCATTGAACCAATTCAACTACGAAATGAATAACCTAAGATTACCCTCCCTTAATATAACTTTACAAAACTATATATCCATTCACGCCCGACTTAAATTTAACATTTAAATACGTTCGCACAGATTATTTTTATACAATTTGTTTTATAATGTCGAGTATAGATCGGCTGCACAGATTCCACGGTCAAAAACATTCCAAATTAAACACAACCGATCAAAATACAAAGTCAATCGATAACGTCAATTGCTGAGGAAATACAGGAGACCCTTGGCATTCATCGTAAGATGCCCGCATTAACATCGTTGACCTATATATTCTAATCAAATGTGAAAACTTCAACATAATCAACCGCTAACGAATCTATGCAACGTCTATACCCAACCTAAATTTCATCATTTAAAATTTAAACAATAAATAATTTATACAATAAGAAAAAAAAATGGAAATGATTTTTATCAATCGGAAAAACATATAAAATTAAACATTATTAATTTGATTTTAAACTTAAAAAAAGTCAGATGGAAGTTCATAAGCTTGAACGAAAGTTCTTAATTATTTTTAAATTTAGAGTTCATGTCAATATAGCTTACGGTAGAAGAGTCCATGTTTCTGCTTTTAATGCCTGCGACGCCTCCATTGGAAGATAATGTTCTGGAGATGACAATAGCTGGTTCAAGATATCACAGTCTTTTCATTTTTCTTTTTTAAATAGAGAGTGTGGTATATGCGTCCTACCGCATCTCTCAAACACACAATGCTGGAACTGTCCGAAAAAACTGTATTTCCCTTTTTATATTATCCACACGGATTCAATCAACAAAACGTCACTAATCCATCACTTTCGTTAGGGTCCGAGCCAGGGCTTAGTGCTTCCATTGGTCAAGCTAATTTCTCTTTATTTTCTTATCTATCTTTCATCAGATCATTTTAATTATAGAAGAGCCCAAGGGCCAGTTTGGTTTTCGATAATTCATAAACAATCATTTCCATTTACAGATTACATTAATTAATACCTGTTTTTATTTTTAAATCTTGTACTTTTTTATAAAAAAGTACATTCAAATACTTATTTGTTTTTTTTTGTTTTTTTTTAAATATTTTTAAAGTTTGGCATCTGTGCGAATGTATATACGTTTAACAAAACATTTTAATTTTAGCGTTTAGTTTTTTACTTTTATTTGCAAACTTTTAAGTTTTTATTTTAAATTAATGTAATGACATATTTATATATCGTTACACAATGCATATGTGTATTTTCGTAGCAATCATTATTATGCTATTTAAATATTAGATTTTAATTTAAAATATTCAGTTTAGTTTTCCAAAGTCTAGTATTTGGAGCATAAATATGATGTAGTGAAGTTAAGATAAGATTAATTTTTATTTTATTTATTTTAATGAATCAATTTTGATTTCTAATTATAAAAATACCATGTCATATAGTAGTTATTTTGTTAACTTAAATTTTGTTTTTTAACTCTTGATATATTTTGTAATTACTTCTAATTATTCATTGTATTCAAGTGATATTATATTTCTGTACTGAATTTAAAACTGGAATATAAAAAATGATGCAAACAGTTGTTATCATATTCAGAGGGAAGATAGTGCTCAAAACCAACATTTTTCTTTTTAAATATTGAGAATTAAATCAAGCATTGTTAGCCAAGAGGTCATCGCAGCTGTCTTGCAAGCAAGTAGTTGGTTGCAGACGGTTGTGGGTTTGCGTCCCAGCTGATGCTATGACATGAAAAAAAAATATTGAGAATTATTATTCTTCACTTTTTTTTTCAGGAAAGGATTCTTTAATAGATCGTATGACAAATTTTAAACACTTTAAATAAAATAATATGAATAATTAATATTTAAGAGAAGTTAGTATAAGAAAAAAAGGATTAAAATAAATATTAATATTTTTTTCAGTAATATTATTTGTTTATAATTTTTAAAAAAAGAGATAAGCAAGTAAAATCATTAAATAATATTTAACAATTTTTGAAAGAAGAATCAATATTTTTTTAGAAATTATTATTAAGTAATTGAAAAAAAATATCTCTCTTTAAAAAATGTAATGTTTTTCAAATTAATGTATAATTAAAGGTATCTGTTTCAACTAATTAAAAAGAAAAAATAACTACAGAAAAACTTTTAATAATTAGGGTAATTGGAATTTTTAATTAATTAAAAAATAATCTTTTTGTAAAAAAAATAAAAATCAATTGATCAGAGTTTAAAGCTGACATTTCTGAGTTAGTGTGTATTTGGATGCATATGAAGCTTGTTTCCAAAAAATAAAGTAGCAGATATTAAGAGAGCAGATTCTGAGTCTAGTCATTAACAGTCAGTCTTAGTCCAGCAGCTGAGGAAAACAGTAATAGCAGTATATCTTTTGAAAAGAAAACAGCAACAGTAGCTGTTTTTAGTGAGAAGTTAAACTTGTAGTCTAAAGTCAGGCTGAACTCATTTTTAGTTTTCAAAAATGATTTGTGGAATGGAGTTGAAGAAAACAATGTGCTAAGCTTTAGCTAAAAGCTGAACATCACTAACCTAACTATGTAACCTGTTTTACTAAAAGAAAGTATAGCAGAAAGAGAATATTCTGAGAGAAATTTGTAACAAGCCTCATGTGTCCATCAAAATTGTAACAGGGTCAGCCTATGATAACCTGATCTAAATATTATTATATTATACAATGGATAAGTTTAGCTTGTGTTAACTTATTCTGGAAATTAATATTATAATTTTAAACTCAATATTTGAAACTACAAAAAAGAAGTTAATGGAAATTTTTTTTATTGAAAATAATGGATAAATTCAACTTGTGTTAACATACCTTGGATATTACTATTGTAATTTTAAACTGAACATTTGAAGTTTCAAAAATGAAAAAGTAATCAAATAGACATTCAGAATTACAAAGGACTAAAAGAATGAAATCCATGTAACATAAAGTATCATAATATACACGTGTACATTATAAATATTTAATAATATAACTAATAAATGATATTGATGAATAAATTTTTTAGTTGTTTCATTAAAACATGTTTTCAAATTATATTTTTCCTTTCAAATGTTAAAGTATATGAGATCTTCCCATTTTCAAATGAAAAAGAGGTTTTAGCTAATCTTAAATTTTTTAAATTTTTATTGTAAAATGTCATTTTTCAGCTTTGCTATTGCAAAAGAGGAATAACTCAATTAAAATAAGTGTTAGTTAATTGGTAAAAATCATTAGGAAATAATTCTGTTTGCTATATTAAATTATATAATTATTATATGGTAATGTATTAAACTTGAATTTGTTATGCCATCATATTTCTCTAAATTCTACTATTTATTACTTAATTTTATTAAATAATTGTTTAAAAAATAATAGTTTTTGAAATTATATTTTTTGTGTGTTGATATCTTTTGTTTTGTGAATTGGCAAGTGTGTGTGTTTTGATTTCATCATAGACTTGTGTTCTAAGGGATTCAGTAAATCCATTTAACAGAAAGTTGATTATGCATATATATTTGTATTTTCTCTTTGTTCATTATCATGTCTCTATGGTCTTTGTGATCCTGGACTAGTTCTTGAGCAATAGTGATTGATTTATATTTATGTGGGGTAAATGTTTGTGTTGGACATCCATATAGTTCTCTGAATGGTGTAAAGATAAAAATCACCTTTAAATTTCTTCACTGCATTTTATTTATACAAATTAAAAATTAGTTTATAGATAGTCATTATATTTATGATACCATTTGGGAAAAACACCAATGATCAGCATGTATCAGGATCCCAGAATTTTTTTAGATATTTTGGTGTGCAATTGTAATATAATTAATCACTTTTATATTATTCCCTAAGTTTGACATTGGCTACATAATTAGCCTACATTTTGATGTTGAACCATCTTTAAATCCAGTTACAAAAGATGACTGTTGATTCTCTTATTAAATTTAATGTGGTGTTGTCATGTATATAACTTATATAATTACTTGTTTGTTGATGAATATCAAGAAAGAATGATGATGATTGCATTTTTTCCATATTACCCTTTTTTACATTCTGTTACTATATTACTGTTAGCATACTGATGATGATCAGTATCAAAATTAGTTAATCATTCAAACAATAATGTTTTCTTAATGTAATTTGGTAGTTTTTTTCCCATTACAGAGTCGACACACTACCATAATTGTGGGTGTATTTTTCAGTTATTTATTTATTGCAATCATATAATTTACTTTTTAGAATATATACATAGAAGCAATATTTTATTTAATGCTAAGATATATTTATGATTTTTTTATACATTAAAATTATTGTTTTAAAGTCAATATTATTTGAAAATATATCTAACTCTAGCAGCAATTTAATTTTTATTTTTAATTTTTTCCATTTTTTTTTTCTGGAATGCCTGTCAATAATGATAATGAATTAGTTATATAATTTTTATATAATAAATTATATTTATCAATATATTTTTAATGCAATGATAAATATTAATTAATGGATTTTATATTTATGTATTGTTTTTACTTCCTTATTTATTGGATGGACTGTTTTTTACAGCTATTCACAGCCATTTATAAAAATACTGGAAATATTTCAATCTAAATTTGCGTTCAGTAATAACTTTGTTGAATTTTGCATTTCTTCTATTATAACCATAAATTATAGTCATTAACAATAAAAACTAGTTATGATGTTTGATTACAGTCACATGAATGATAAAATAATATTTCTGAAGCAAACAAATGAACTTGACTGTCTAAAAGCAATTTAATTTTCTCTGCTAACCTGGGTAGAAAGCCTTGTTCTGTGTTCCTGTGCTCACAAAGCACAACTGTTATTCCATTCTAAGTGCAATCTAAAATATTATGATGTGACATCTCTCCAGTAAGATAGAGGTCAGCATTCACACCTTTAAGTATGCTGATACCTGAGCCTACACATAATGCCACACATGATATGGAGGAATCCAATGTTTTTTTGGTTTCTAATGCTAGTCAAAGATGACTGAGTTGAAGATGTTTCTTTATTAGACTTACGGCAGAACTGGATTGTGATGTCATTCTTGAGTTGCAAAAAATGATCCATGCCATAATTAGGATTGGAGGTTTACCTAGCTTTGATATGAGGGTCAAAGAATGTCCTTCTGATTTTAAAATAGATGTTAATTTAATAAGTTTGCTATTACCACAAATTATGGACATGACAGATTTTTCATCATCAGACCCCATTAATTAATAATTACAGATGAACTACAGGCAGTTTCCTAACTACATTTTTTAAAGATTCCACTTTGGCTGATGGGAGACCAACTTCAACTTTATATTCCCCAAGATCCAATACAGCTGACTGAGAGGTCTTGATAGGCTGGGATGAAATGCATTTGAATGCTTGCCCTAACCAGTTTTTACCCCCCCCCCCCCAACAAGGCATCTTACTTCTTTGTTATTAATAAATAATCCTTTTTTATCTTTGTAATTGTTCTTCTAATAATATATTAATATAATAGAATATGTATTACTAACAAAGAATTAAACAAAAACATGATAGATTTTATATGTGATTCAAAAATAAATAATAATAAAAATATTTAAAAAATTAGAATAACATCACATAAAAACTTATATAAATGTAAAAATCATAAATACTGTATCAATTTGAAACTATACGATTATTATTTTATAATTAATGTAATTTATAATAAACAATAATAATTAGGGAATATTAAAAATAATAAGGAATATAAAATACATATAAATTAATATGTATCCATGAATACATATGCAAACAGAAACATACATATATATTCTATAAATATTTTATATTTTAATTAATATTAATATCTTATTTTATTTTTATTTGATTTTATTAATACTGGGTATCTATAAATTATTCTGATTCATTCTTGTTTACTTTACTCATTCCATTATTTTGTTTCATTATTTGCTTTATATTATTTTATTTATACTATTTTATTTATTATCAGTCAAAAAAACTGCAGAACAATCAAAATATCAGTTTATTTATAGAAGTTTTTAATAAAGAAATTAAATAAAGAAATATGATTGTATTTATACAAAATAATATAGCATAATAAAGAGATAAAAAGAATTAATATCATTATTATTATTTCTATCACTGCAGAGATAATCATCTAGGCATGATAATCTAGTTAGACTATGAAGTGCAGGCCATTTTTAGACAGCACATTCTAGATTTTTTCCATTTCTATGGTAGATAGGCAGATCTCTAAATAGGATTATCTAAACATAAACACAATTATTTGCCAACTTCAGTTTCTGTCACAAATTCAGTTTCAAACCAACTCTTTAAAGATTGTACTGTGTTGATCAAAGATCGCAAAGAGAGACTGCCAACATATTCTAAAGAATTAATTTTTTGAAGTCAGAAATAATGTTAATATACCTAAAGGATGGAAATGTTGCTTGAATACAAAACTTTATTATCATAGTTAGTGCAGGCAGATGATTGATAGCATAAGAGATTCATGGTATCTATGCTCTATAGTAACTTGACCCAAGAAAAAAAATATTGGGACAGAAAAGACTTTTTGAATTTAAAATTGAGGTAAAAATCAATCATATATCACATGACCTATATAGCTTGTGTTACCAATATGTAATATATAAAGAGCCTGCTACTAGCTCTAAACAAGCTTAATTATTATTATTTTTTTAATGATAAATGCTACAAGAGAAAATACATGAAGCCTTTATCTATGATGGTCCCCATCCCCAGACCGGTTTCGAGCTATGGCTCTCATATATCCAGTAAGAAAAGTCCAAATATACAGTTTTTTTTGTAAATTTAATAAAAATCAAATATTATAAACATGTTTAATAAGTAAAGAAGACATTTGTATGTGTTTGTTGTTGTTTAAAAAAGTTTGAGTTTCTTTCTTCTGTCCGAGTACGGTTACGATTTTGAATTTTTTTATTTTAGCATTACAAACAAACAGAACACTAACCCTAAAACTAACCCTAACCCTAACCCAAAACTAACCCTAAAACTAACCCTAAAACTAACCCTAAATGTAACTGTAACAACTTTTACTTTTATTACGATTATTTAGTTAAACTACAACAAAAAAAGTTGTAACACAAGTAAAAAAATATCCGATAGAAAATTGATAAAAAAAAAAAACTGTAACACAAGTAAAAAAATATCCGATAGAAAATTGATAAAAAAAAGCCGTAACACAATTTAAAAAAGTATACGATATAAAAAACACGAATCAAATTGTAATTTGTTGATTTTATTTTACATTTATTATTATCATTTAAATTGTATAGGTTAATAAAAAATAATATTTAAAAAAGACGATTTTGTTTTGTTTTTATTTTCGCATTACAAAAAAGCACAGAAAAATTATTAAAATCAACGGCCCCTGAATGTTCATATTTTATAGTTTTAGTGTGAAAATGGCGCCATCCAATGGCATCTTTAGCTATAAGATAAGCACCATTAACTCAAGCCAAGCATTTATCTAATTCTTAAATATTAAGAAAAAGATCCAAATCTTCAGACACCTACATGTCTTCAAACTCAACTCTTTAGCTAAAGAAACTATAAGAGCCTGAATCTAAATTCAGAGATCCCATATATTAGTAGGCTTAGCAATTTAATATAGCCAAAGCCCTAATAGCAAAATTATAATAGTAAAAATCAGTCATATATCACATGACCTATATAGCTTGTATTACTAATATGTAATATATAAAGAGCCTGCTACTAGCTCTAAACAGGCTTAATTATTATTATTATTATTATTATTATTATTTTTTTTTATGATAAATGTTACAAGAGAAAATACATGAAGCTCCCTTATCTATGATGGTCCCTCATCCCATTCTCCAGACTATGGCTCCCATCAGTGAGAGCTAGGACATAAGACCCAAAAATATTAACCTCAAGCTAAGCATTTATCTAATTCTTAAATATTAAGAAAAAGATCCAAATCTTCAGACACATGTCTCAAACTCAGTTCTTTAACCAAAGAAATTATATGAGCCCGAACTAAATTCAGATATCCCATATATTAGTATCTTAGCAATTTAATATAGCCAAAGCCCTAATAGAAAAATTATAATAGTAAAAATCAGTCATATATCACATGACCTATATAGCTTGTATTACCAATATGTAATATATAAAGAGCCTGCTACTAGCTCTAAAACAAGCTTAATTATTATTATTATCGAAACCGGTCTGAGATGGGGACCATCATAGATAAAGGTTTCATGTATTTTCTCTCTTGTAGCATTTATCATAAAATAAATAATAATAATTAAGCTTGTTTAGAGCTAATAGCAGGCTCTTTATATATTACATATTGGTAATACAAGCTATATAGGTCATGTGATATATGACTGATTTTTACTATTATAATTTTGCTATTAGGGCTTTGGCTATATTAAATTGCTAAGCCTACTATAATATGGGATCTCTGAATTTAGTTCAGGCTCATATAGTTTCTTTGGTTAAAGAGCTGGAGTTTGAAGACATGTAGGTGTCTGAAGATTTGGATCTTTTTCTTAATATTTAAGAATTAGATAAATACTTGGCTTGAGTTAATATTTTGAATCATGTCCTAGCTCCTCACTGATGAGAGCCATAGCTCAAAACTGGTCTGGGGATGGGGACCATCATAGATAAAGGCTTCATGTATTTTCTCTTGTAGCATTTATCATAAAATAATAATAATAATAATAATAATAATAATAATAATTAAGCTTGTTTAGAGCTAGTAGCAGGCTCTTTATATATTACAAATTGAGGTAAAATATATTGAATTACCAACTAATTGTGAAATTGTATATAGTCTATATATAATAAAGCTATTATTATGATTACTAACTTTCTATGATCTCATTGATTTATTTGGAACCAGTTTCATTTAAGTTCTGACTATCATAATAATATTAATTATTGTTAACACATTTGTGTACATTATTAATATTACTTCATGTAGAATAAATTTGACATAGAAACATAATCTTCAATGTTAAACAAATGTGCATTGTTTTAGGTGAGATATACAAATGATAAAATTGAGAACCAATTGAATGCCAGTTGCAAAAGTTATTAATGAACATAGCTTCAAAAAATCATATAATAAACATTACAGAATGTTCAGCATTGTTATATCATATCCAGAAACTGAAAATATATAATAGATATTTTATAAATATTGTAGATATATGAATATAGTTCAGAAAGACATAATACTTTTATTCAATAATCTTTGCTGAAAAACTTACAGAATAATTTTTTTTTAAAAGTACAAATGCTTTTCCAAGTTTAGTTTGAAACATATTCAATTGGAACTTACAAAGTCTTATTAGAACAGTCAAATTTTAAAGCTATACATTACTATCCTTTCTAGACCATAACAGTTGAAAATTAAATATAATGATCAGCTATTATGATATAATTATCAATCAAAAAATGTATGGATAAGCTAAAATAATGATATCCAAATGAGATCATTTTATCATATACAGATATACACAATTTTTTTGTTTTTACTAACGCAACTAAATATTAACTCACCATATTGTAAGCATTTTCCACTGTAGAAACTCATATCACTTTTTCTCACTATGCATGCAAAATAAATTTTATTTGATCTGGATTTAAATCCCAAGTATATAGCCATGACATATGGATATGCAATCCTTTTCGATGAAGTCCTTCTATTTAATATTAAAAGGTTTTGTTTTTAAGATCTATGTTAGGCAACAAAATTTGTCATCTTAATCATTAATAATTGTGATAATAATTATCTTTCTAATCAATTATAACTATGGTAACAATTTATTTAATTAACATTGTATTGACTCAAAAACAATACCAATAACATACATTTACAAATCTAAAATTATTCAAAAATAGTAAACAAATGATTGAAAATAATTTAAAGATATAACTGATTATAGTCAAAGTGATTAAATTAATAAATGAAGAAAGCGATAAAAGGGAATTTATGTAATGTTTGAGTCAATTGTATTTATGAATTGAATAATATAAATGCACTAATGTTTCTGCATTGCTTTGAAATTCCCTAGTAATATCATTTTTAATCATTGTCAGTTTATTGCAAACTTAATCCATTTTCTTTTTTTCATAGCCTCCTTCTACATATTTATAAACTTCCTCATTTTACCCACTTATCTGTAGATGTAGTTTTTTCAAGTGTTTTACTTAATAACCCAATGTAAATGCAATTAGTGAAATAAAGTTTTTTAAAAAAAGGAAAGTTGAAAGTTTTAAAACCAAAATAGATAAATAAATTGAATATAAGAAAGCAACAAAAAATACATATCTATTATAAGTATGATAAAGAGTTATTGTATTATTGATGAGTTCAGTCTTCTCCCCATGCCCTTGACTCAGAGTCTAAGTATCATTTGGATAAGTCTTGGAACTGTTTTACCTTATATGTATTTTTTTTTTCAGTGAAATCATTGAGTGTTATGCTTATAACTATCTATTACTGATCATTAAATGGATATTTAGTTATAATTATCTTGAGGGAATGATTCCAAACTAACACTGGTTGTTAGATAATTATCAATGCGCTGATTGTAAAAATATTAAAAAATAATATGATCTAGCCTTTTACTGGTGATGGCACAACATTTCTCTGTAAGTTTTGTGAATTATAATTGGCTTTTAGATAACTCATGGATATAGGAGCAACATTGGTTATTATTTTACTTATTTATAAAATTATTCTATTATTTGTAAGAAGTAATATTTATAATAATTATATCAAATTGGTCTACATCAATCAATCATTTTGCTTCATTTATTGTTAAAAAAATAATTTAACCCATATCTATCTATACATTTTTACTGATAATTATTTTGTTTTGCTATTTGTTCTGCTATGCATAAGAAATGAAAATGATATTATGAAAAAGAATTCCAATGACTAAACTAATTTTAAATAGATAAAATTATGCATAGTCATGAAAATCTAATAATAATATAAACATCACTCATTCAGAAGGCTTTCAAGCTCATAAATAGCATCTTAAATAAAATCAATTTTTCCTTTATTCAGAAGCTCAAAAACAGTTCAAGTACCACAAGCAACAGCTCACTGTATTCCATAACTTTTAGGCATCAGAGTACACTCTACCACTACACTAAACCCTACAGATCATGACATGTTAAACATGTCTCATTCAGTCAATTAAAATGAATTTTTGGTACTCAGTTGGAAAAAAGTCCATAAACTCTACCATTGCATTAAATGACACAGACCAATTGTCAACCTTTTTTTATTTTTGAGAATAGTTTACATGATTAGAAAGAAAATTTTTAAATAATTAACCTTTAAGTTAAGAAATTAAGTAAAAAATGACAGAGGATGGTCAAGATTATATAAGAAATAAAAAACTATGAAAAACATTTTTAACGAAATTAAGTAAAAATACCCAATGAAAGTTCAAAAAGTGAAGATATTCTCCATAAGACAAAAAATACTGAGAACATATATAAGTAGGGCTAGGGGCTACAATGAAAAGTAGAGAACTTGTAACGATCTCAGAGTTAAAAGTGAGATTAATATATGTAATGTTTGACATACATAAACATATAATAAATATAATTTTGTAGTTTATTTCTGTAAATAAATTTCAGTTAAAATTTTCAAAAATTTGGGAAAGTAATTAATTGATGCATTTAATTACTCAGATTATAGTAGAGTCTTAAATAAGAAGAGAAAATATATTTTCAGATAAGCTTAAAAAACAAAACGAAATAATTCATGTAAAGAGCGCTAAATTATCACACACAAAAAAGAAAAGTATAAATTAAATGCTTATCTGCTGAATTCATCGAACTTAAAAATAAAAATATATCAATATTTTTTTTTCCTGATAATATGTCATGAAAATTAATCTTTCTTTCTGATAACATATATGAGTTTAAGAGATTCATGTCGACATTAAGTCAGTAAGCTTTATCCTTGCAATAAATAGTAAAAAAAATACTTTATTTTTTTATTATGTATGCAAGAGTTAAACTAAGTAAAGGAGACTATTATTATTTCTCATGTATTTTAGGTTATCACTGGATTTTTTTACCTATCAGGCCATAGTTGATTTAAGAAACAATCTAAGATAGAGGATGAAACAAAGCATAAAAACTAAAATCATCATAATTACCTCTTTTTTCTTTTACTTAATATTGATGAAAGACTACAACTGCATTAAAATATTTGACGTTTGTTCTACCTTTCTATAACATAATGCTAAAAATTAATGCTATAAATTACTCTTTTTTCACATGTACATTTTTACGAAAATATACTTCTTATATATTAGTGTATGATATTTTAAGTTTACATAGTTGTTACATATATATAAAAACACACATAAAACATTTACAATGTTCTTCTGATAATAATTATCTTTTTAAAATATATATAAACTGTTGTTTATATATATTCATACTAAGAATAATGAAAATTCATTAAGTAAATAAATTTCATTTCTAAATACTGGTACTTTTATAATTAGTTGCTTATAAATACTGAGCATCAAAGTGAACAATAACATGCAGTTAAACTAGTGGATATAAAATGTTTGTTTATCAAAAAACTATTCTTAACCTGAAATATATGCTTAGACCTCATTTTAAAATAAAAGTACTTTAAATTCCAATTAATAAATATCACAGTGATAGACATTTATAAGTATGTGAGTATATAACGTTTAATCTAGTTTTACTATTATGTTAAAGAGTTTCTGTTATAGCCTGTTTAACTAATATTGTTTATGTTATCTTGTTACTAGAAGGATTTGTTGTTGCCATAAGTGAGGATGTAAATAGAAGGTAAAAATCCCAACAGTTAATAATTGCATTTGAAAATTATTAGACAAAATTTCACCATATTTTATTATTTCTTTATATAGTAAGAAATGCGGAAATTTTATATGAGGCAAGTATATTGTCAATGATTTTTCCAATGTAATTGATATAAACAATTAGTAGTAAGTCATATGAAAATTTTCCAAGACAAGTTATTAAATAATTTTTTCATGCAAAGATGAAATGCAGTAGCATTTCTGAAAAAAAAAAATCTAGATTCAAAAATAAAACTTCTGAAACACTTAGTTCTAGTGAAATGCACATTCATAGTCTCCAATTTTTCAGTAGTGATAATAGCAATAACATAATAATAATTCTAAAGTCTGTTGCATTGGCTGAAAAATAATTCCCAAAATTAAAAAAATATGAAATCATATACAATAAACAATATTTGTTGATCATTTTAAACAATTTAATGTGATATAAAACTAATTCTGCAATTAAAAAAATAAAAACTTACATTTTTTGAGTTTTTATATGCACTATTGTTATTAATAGTTTAGTCAAACTATTCTACATTATTAATTATATTTGTATTTATGATTATTTTTATATGAACTTTTTTATAGAAATCTTGTATATACATATCCAGTAATTGTCTCTTATAAAACCCACCACCTCATAGAAATGATTGTTTATATGCCCTGCTTGGTTTAGTGCAGTTTTAGAGTGGCTTACTATGGAATTTAAGATATATGATCTCAGCCAGCAGCAAACTTCTTAGGAACTTTTGAACAATAAACTATTTGGTTATTTATATGCAATCATGATAGTTTTTTCATTAAGTTATTACAAAGGCCCCCAGTGAAAACCTCTTTCAGGAAGCTCCTGAAAATCAAAATATGTCCTTGCATGAATACAAGCACACTCATTTTTAAAATACAGCGCTTCTAAAACTTCAAAAATAGAAATAAATAAGCACAAATTAATTGCCAATTGTTTAAAAACAGACTAATATTAATTATATCAATAATTCATTTTTAGAAAAAAATTCAAGCTCTAGAGTGAAATACAATATTTGTAAGTAACAAAAGTAGCTTTATTAAGAACCTTTAATACCTGCATTTTGTTTATAAAAATTTCAACTAAAGTGATTTACTTGTTACACTTGTTCATCATATTTAGAAAGTAGTTTTATATTAAAGAACATTTAATTAAGAAATGAACAATTGTATGCTTTTATTAACAATTTTGTTTAATTGAAAATATTGTGTATGCATAAATATATATATACAATGAAAACATTTCAGTTTTCAGAAAAAAAATGTTCTTATACAATTTTGATAATCTAAAACATATTTAAAGGTATAGGTAAGAATTTTAGAGATTACTCTAACAAGTTTAAAAAAAAATACTATAAAAAATCATACTTATAGGATGATCAAAAAAGATAGAATTGTAAAACTATATCAAACCATAAAATAAAAAATGATACAAAAAACATATCTTAAAGGCATAAATGCATTCTGGACCATAATTTAAAAAAAGAATAACTGACTCATTTACTGAAACACGATAATGTGGAAAAATAATAATATTTTAAAGAATAATTTGTGTTTAATTAATAGAGCAAAAATACTTAAAATATTTTTAAAAGGTTTGGAAACATTTCACTACCTTCTTGACCTATTTTTCCAAGTTAAAAATTATTCAATTATTTAATTAAATAATTTTTCATTTAATCTTAAATTTTCTTGATTAATATTTTAGAAACCAAATGCATGTTATAATCAATATTGTTTGGAGATTTCTGATTTTTTAATTTAGCTAAATTATATTTTAGTTTCAGTGTTCTGAAATTCACAAGTAACAATCTCTAAATTTTGCTAAGAACATAAAACAAAAATCCTTATTGCAGTGTTTAAACAGCTTATGGCAAAAAAAATTTTGTCACCAAATAAAGAGTTAATAAAAAATAGTTTGTTTTCACATTTACACATTAAAGTTAATATTATATTTGTGTTTTAACTTAATATGTCAGGGCTTATTACATGACTTATTTAAAAATTCATACTATAGAATAACTACCAATTATCATCATAAAAGATAACAACATAAAATTGAGTATTGTTCTAATGTGATAGCAGCTAGACAATGAAAGAAATAGGGGTACCTTTTTATTTCAAATCGAATTATCTAAATAATAACTAAGTAGGTCAACTTCCCCAGAAGCTTATCAAATGATTAAGTATTTTATATAATGTTTGGATCAAGAAAATGCAAAGGTAAAACAACACTTTGTGTGTTTAACAACACTTTGTGTGTTTAATATTAACTAATAAATCAAAATATGATTTTAATTTATGACAAACTATAAATCTTTTAAATTTGAAGCATAATAATTATTACTAAATAGATCTCATCATCTCTAACAACACAAAGATAAAATACTTTTTTTATGCATTTACCCCCTTTTTCAATTAGCTGCTAGCTTCATAATGGCAAATAAATATTTCTACCACTAACATAAGCATATAGAATGAATGTATATAAAAAAAATTATATCAAAATAATCAATTACACAGTATAATATTTTTCATATTATATGTATCTGAGATGATCTTGGAGCAAAAGAAAATAATAATAAAAATAAAGACAAATAAATTGATCTACCTATCTACCATATACTAGTTACAAAAGAAATGATTAAATCTTCTTTAACTGGAAAATAAAAAGTTCATTCATACAGCCTGTAAATAATGTCTCATATATATATTGTGCCCTTTCCTATAGGTCGGTAATAGTTCATAACAGTCAATTACTAAAAAATTTAAATTTAGAATATGTTCTTTTAATATGGTAATTGTGTTAAGCTAATTATATCTTTAAAGTACAATTTAAAGCTAAAGAAAATACGTGGTATATAAAATTATAGCGAATTATTTAAAAAGTAGTTAAGTAAAGTTCAAAATAGTGTTTCATATGGTTGTAAAAGCTGGCCATATTAAATAACACAGCTATAAAAATTAAAAGTATATTTAATAAATTCGATTTTAATAGTTTAAAACTGATAAGTTAATAAATACAGTGTTTAAATTTATAATCATATGTAATAGTCAAAATTAATATAATATATTTTAAAAATAAACTTTATGATGGTGAGAATTGTATTTAATTCTATATTTTTAAAATTATTCTTCCAAATTTTTTATAATTATTTTATATAATATAATAAGTGTATCAATTTTATAAAACTGGGCAGAGAAATAGATTAAAAATCGTCTGTCAAAGTTATTAGTCATGTGACTTGTATATTACATACATTCTCACACACGCTTGTTTGAGTTAATAATAAAGTTTAAAATATTTTGAAATTGCAGTATAGAATTGGATGGAATTGTTGCCTATCATAAAAGTAAATAGTATTAAACATTAGGTTAACTATCGTATAACATGCTTAAATTATGTAATAAAGATGAATACATTCATAATATAAAAATTAAATATTTTATTTAAATAAAAATAGATAAATTGAATATTAAGAAATGGAATAAGTTATTAAATGTTATTTTAAAAGATTAAAATAATTTAAATAAAGTTATAATTGAATTAAAAGTGGTATTTTAAATAATATTTTAAGTTCATTACGTCACGATTTCTAATTTTGAAATTTAATTCTACTATAAACTAAAAATATGTAAATTTGTTCTCAAGCTAAAGTAAGAATTAACCAATAGGAATAGGTATTCTTACAGACTATAAATATCGTTGTAACTAAGTTATCAGGGGAGATTAATAATGTATTGAAACTAGAGAAAGGTAAATTATAACTATCGAAGAGATAGTATTTATTTTTAAATTTTTTATTTTAGTCAATTTTTTTTTAGTACTTTCTTATCATTTTATTTGAAAAAAAACTAATTGATAATTTTTAAAAGTATTTTTTTGCAAAAGAGAGTTTTAAAATATAATAATTTAGAAAATTTGTGGAAATGATTTTCTAATTTGTAAAGTACTTACCAGTCGTATTTTATCTAAAAATTTAACCTAAACTTCGCAATAAAAATAGATATACTACGAAATAAAATGATAAGTTGTAATGCTGAAAAAATGTTTGGAATATTTATTGATACAGCTTTATTAATATTTCACCAAAGAACTGTTTTGGTACATAAAAAAACACAGCTCGGACATCATACGGAGTCTAATGAAAAAATTGGAGACACATTATTATTTATAAGCCTATCCAAGATTTATTTTTTAAATAGTAATAAGACAATTGTATATTGCATGAATTATTTTATATAATATTATATCAAAAGGAGTAAAATGTTATATCCTTTCTGAAGATAACATTTTTTTTTTATTTTTTTTTTAAAGTAATATATAAAAATACCAAACGAAAGTTTAAATGTATTAAGAAGGAAACTTATATAAAAAAGTGAACATGTAGTTGAATAAAAGATGGATCCATAAAAATACAAATAGTACTTAAAAATTTATCGGATAACTAAAGCTAAATTAGATGGAATATGCATGGATACGCCGGCAGAGAAAATACTTAAAAAAAAAACTTCACAGGATTAATTAATATTATAATTTAATAATTATCGTCCTAAATACTAAAACCAAGGATTATTTTTTATAAATTTTATTAAATGGATTAATAATTATTTTATTTTAAACTTTAATGCGCTTGGAGGAGAACATTTTTAAAAACTCTAGAGAAAATAATAAACATTTTGGACTTATCAGGAACTATCGTCAAGAAAATATGTAATTATAGTTTTGATTCCTTTTATTTTGTTAACCTAGTTTAAATCTAAATTTTTTATAAGATTAGGAAAACATAAAAACATTAATTTATTAATATTAAAATTTTATAATATAACAATCGAATAATTTAGCTAAAAATATTTTAATATAAAGTATATGGGTGTGAATTTTTTTTTTTTATATCTGCAATGCTCAAGTGGATAAAGGAAGCCTACTGGACACGATGACTAGATAAAGGTTATTGGTAATAATAATAACTATTAATAATTTTATAATGTATATTTTTTTTTTGTTTTCTTTAGATCATCCATAAATTGGAAGAATGAAGTGTAAACGTTTTTTTACTTATATGTACCGCATTTCATACAACATTTTAAAAAAACATTATGAGATAGGATTGATTTGAAAATATGTATACGACGATTATTTTTTTATTAGTAATATAATCCAACATAACAAATAATTATGTGATTCTTTTAAAATTTTCATGTCATTGGATATTCAAATATTGTCTAAGTAGATTGTATATGATTAGACATATAGAATAATGAAGTGAGCAGACTTTTCTTGTGGAACAGCTAGATTGTTTAACTATTAATGAATTTTATTTATTGTTTTGTAAATGCAGATAGTTATTTATCGATGTAAGATGTGGAAAATCTTGAGAAATAATGTTGAGATAGTGGCTTGGAAGTACTTAGTGAACAGGAAACCAAGATGATGTTTTAAGAAATAGGATGTTATAAGGAATGGAAATAATATTTAGTCTTTATGTGAATATCAGCATAGTTAACAAAGCCCTATGATTGATACACATTTTATTTGGACAGTGTTTATATTTCTTTAAATATTTGATGTTCTAATAAAGCTGAAGAATAGCTTTAACATCGTCCCTGTACTAGAGGATATTGGGCAGGTAAATGTCATACCTCTTCGCACTGTACCATGATTTTGAGATATGTTAAGAGTAATACTCTAGCTTTCTTCCTTAATCCTATGCATCTGTTTTCGCTGTCTTTATTTCATGTAACTGCATCGTTTAGTAAGATATGTTTAAGAGAAATGATAAATAATTTAGAACTTAGGTTATGCTATCGTTTTGTATAAGATTGGTTTATTTGCTTAGAAGGAATAGGATGTTATAACTTAAAATTGAAGATCCAAAGTATCCTAAGGAAAGAAAAGAATCCTAGAATATATTTTGAATTTTATTTCGGAAATGAAATATAATTTTTTTTAAAATAAAGTATCTAAACAAAGATATTTTCTTTAAAGGGATAATAATTTTAAATGCTTTAGTATTATTTTTTTTAAGAGAAAAATAAGTATTGCATATTTTTAAAATACAATAGTATAAAGTAAATTACGTTAACAGTATGCATAGTATATATTTTTTTGTTTATTGATTAACAGAAATATATTGATGATTACACTTATATCATACTAAAGTAAGGCTTAAATAAGAATATTATGATTAGTAAATATTGTGTGATAAATACTAAAATCTAGTACTGAATTTTGGATAATATTTTGTGTAACATCTTTGACTTTGCAAGGTGAAATTTTTTTAATATTTTGAGAAATCCATACTCATTATAAAATTTTGTTTTCTATAGAATGTTTTTCTAAGTATGAATTTTTTTAAAATAATATAGTTTAATAATATTAAGGATAAAATGCTGTTGCTAATAAAGTAGATAAATATATTTGTAATAAGTTAACCATAATGAGAAACCAAATAGTAACATTTTTTTTAAATTTTGTCCTAAATCTAAATAAAGATATAATTGAAATATAAATTATTTTTTTTATAACCCAGTAGATCAAACTGTAAAGTAAAAAATGTTAAGGATATACACTGTAAATAGTATAAATAAATTGTTTATTTATTTGTTGTTAGTAATAAACTTTGTTAAATTTTGTTATTTCAAAAATTTTGTGTCCGAGTTATTTATTTCTCCATTTCACTGCATGAAATCACAATATATGCATAATAATCGAAACAAAAATATAATTTTGCACAAAAAGATAAATAGAGAATTATTTAAGAATTTAAATATTTTATTGGTATTCATTTAATTAAATAATTATAATTTTACATTGTTTTATTGGTCATAAATCAGTTATCACAATATTATATTAAATTATATGCTATCAGTTGCCACACACATTTTGTTTATCAGATTATCATATGCTACCACGTATTTATTATATTATTACATGAAGGTAAAAGATTATATAAAATTATTTTATTATTTTATTATGGTAATAAAAATATAACGAAAAGAAAAGATATCCAGTAGTAATTAAACAATGAAGAATATTATTATTATTATTTATTATTATTAGTTTAAGTGTAGTAGATTATGACATAAAATCCCTTCTCATATTTTACTACCATATTTTTAAATTAACATAGAATAAACTTTATGAACCTGAGATTATTTTATTTGAGCTGGATTATTACAAATAGAAGATTAAGACTTAATTATTAGTTTAATCTTAGTGAGTAGAAGTTATTAAAGTCGTAAGAATACTATGAGTTTGTTATTTGAAATAGTAATAAAGGGGGGATAGTGTTCTTATGCCATTGAAGTAGTATCCTGTGGGATATTGGCTCAATGTAATCTATCTTGTCACCTGTATTTTCACTTCAAGTCTCATGAAAATATTAAATATTTATTTAATTTATTTTTATAAACTGAACCTTATTCGTATTGTAAATTTGAGCTAGTGAAACATTTTAATTTTAATGCTGAATATTTTATTTATTAACTATTAACTGAGCTAGAACCCATTTTATTTTATATCATATATTATCTGGAAGTGAGGATGCACGAGATTACAGGTTAGAATATATATATATATGAAGATAATGATAATAATTGTAAAATGAATAGATGTTAGTAGACATATAGACAATTCTCACAGGACAGACAATAAGCATTTTTGGATCCAATTGAAGAGCAGTTTCCAAAGTTCTTATCAAATAACTAACTGAAATTGTTGACACTATAGAATGCAAAGTATTCAATATATTTTCTTTTGATAATGACAAATTATTGCAGATTTCTAGCAATATTTTATCATTTACTTAACTGATGGTTTTTTAGTTTTATAACTCAGCTATCAGTCTTGAAAATTTCAAAAGGGAACATTAGTTTTTCACCAGTCAATGCTGACTACAATTACATTTATCAGGGAATTCACAATAATTTATCAAAGGCCATCCATTAGGTGAATAGTTAATTACTTTATAATATTCATTTAAGTCTACATAATTATTTAAATGACAATATATTTTTAGTGATATGTTAAGTATCAATGAGGAGAACAATAAGAAAATGTACACATGTAATATTCATGCTCTTCCACTCATGTTAAGTTATAAGCATATTTAATAGAAGTTAGTTATCCATTAGTTTTATATAAGTCACCCATTCAATTCTTTAATCCTATATGATATGAAGGGTTAGGTATAATTCTTGTTCAATAATAATTTGTCATGTTACACTAAGTTAGACATTCCATTTGAGTTTTACTTTTCTGTAGCCAGAAGAAAATTTTAATCTAGAGTTTATGAAATGTTTTGTTAAAAGGTTCTGCATAATTGTTCCCATAAAATAGCAAAATTCATACAATTCCATTTTTTTTATTAATACTAAAGATTAAAGTTAGATAGATTAAATTTGAGTTATAGACACAGGTATGAATTTTAAATGATATTAAATGTAAAGTTAGCTAATTGAAAACATAAGGTGAGATACCTTGTTGAAGTTGATTACACTCCCATTCTTTCTTTATATTCCAAAGAAAATTCTTTTGACTAGTTTCATATAAGAAAAATAATACTTAAATAAAGTTTTACTTTTGAATTTAAATTGAATATTAACTGCTTGATTTTGGAAGAAGCATTTTGTAGAGAGAGAGAATTGTGATAAAGCAGATTACTTTATTGTATATCTTTTTTTGTTTATTACTGACTATTGCTTAGATATCCATTTCTTCCACCAATCAAAAGGTGACTTTCCCCAAAGGTCAACTTCAAGAAGGTTAATCCACCCTTTGCACTAAGATAATTAGCTGAAAATATTCAATAACTTTTTTCTCTTGAAAAAGACAAAAAAATCATTCTATTTTTTAAATAATATTAATCAAGTTGAATCAATAAAAAAATACATTCGTTACATTTCTAGAATAATAAAATAAAAATAATTATTTAACAAATAAAGGAATTGATAGTTTATTTGGTCTGCTCAACAATTCACTGATTCATCTACCTATTAATTACTTAAAAGGTGCTTAAATTGTTTATCAAATATATTTGTTATAAATTTAAATATTTCACTGTAAAACCTAATATTCTGTATCATAATTAAATACATGAATAAAAGATAAAGTTGTAAGATGGACAAACATACATGCACACACATATGCTGTGCTGTAACTTAACCAATCTAATCAAATAGAAGTCTATATGACTATGAGTCAAATATACTGTACTAATTATACTATGAATTGGAGTATCAATGAGCAAATAAACCAAAAAATCACTAAACAAATATCTACCACTCTCTTATAGATGAATAAGATGAATCTGTATCAACTCAACCTATACACTAACAGTTTCTGTGACAAGACACCCCCTTTCTATCATTAAATACCCATCAAAGAAATAATAAATGTTTTAAAACTTTTACATAATATCTGTAAGTAACTTTCTAAACAAGGTTATGGATTATTAATGAAAAATTTTTTAAATTTCATTTTATTTCATTTTTTTTTAGTTAACACACAATTAGTTATTACTGATATAGTGTTATCTACATAAATTTTGTTTCTTGTGCTTATTCAGAAGGTCACAAAATATATCATATATATAGTAACTGATAAATGGAGCAAGAGAGAGAAGAGGAGAGAAGAAAGAGAAGTTTACAGTGGTGGTAATTATGGAGTATCCATATCCATGAAAATAAGCTTATTGCTACTCTATGTAATTAAAGACTATGGAAAAAAATATCACATTTTTATTGGATCTTTATTACAGTATAAGAGACTTTTATGATAGTAGGTACAATATCTACTTGTTTTTTAAAATAGTACATCATGGTGCAGATGTATATCTAAGACTAGTAAAATTAATATCACTTATATTTAAGATTAGCTAAAATTAATAATATCTTAGAGTGATTTATCCCTTTATGCATATAAAGTTTAAGATTGAATATTAATAACAATTTTTTCATATTTATATATGTTAATACTGGCTAATAAGTTAATTCTAAATTCTCATGTTGTATTAAATAAATAGAACAATTGCTTTGGGCTTTGAACAACGCATAATAATTAAGAAAATGATTTATTATTGAGATGACCAAATAGCAAAAAAGATTTTATTGTATCTAATCATCAAATAAATAAAAATATTAGTATGTAAAAGATGAATACAATGTAATGTTGCACGTGAATACAATAAAGAAGAACATTTAAACAATTTGTAATAATTATAAAAAATATGCAACCATATTTTATTTATCAAAACGGTAGATGATAAGCCTTAATTAATTAATGACAAAAAGACTAGATAATTTAACAAAATATAATAAGTTAATTTACTACTATTAAAATTATATAAAATATTTTAAAAACAAATGTAACAACAATAACAATAAGTTCTCTTCAAAGAGGATAAATAATATTGTAATAATATAATTATTGAATACTTGCTACTTTAATGATAACTATCAGTGTGATATCTCATATGTAATGTGATAACAAAACAATCCTTTGGAGAAAGATATATGGCATTTAATTTAGAGATTTAAATATCAGCAAGAAGTCAAATACAAGAATGTTTTAGTGCCTACTTTTTTAGTATAACTGTAACCTCTTATTGCAGGTATCAGAATCATAAAATAAAGCTTTTTACCAAAGAGTAGAGATTAACCCGACTTGTATATTTTATTGTCAGAAAAGTATAATTTTAACTTGCTCTGACTATCACAGAAGCAGATGGCATTTACATAATATGCATAACAAGTTTATATTATGTCTAACATTATAACAAGGTATTGTTAGGCTAAACAATAATATTTATTAATTCTGAATGTCACAGGCATTATAAGGTACTTCATCTAATCTTCACAGACTCACATGAATATCTTTTTAGATAAATTAAAATAAGATGAGTAATCTTAATAAATGATTAATTACCTACTCTAGATTTTTTTCATCATATACAGAGAAATAGTAGATTAAATTAAAAGATCAATAAAACACATAAAATGTTAAGTATTGTTTTGGTTAAAAATTATTCTTAACTAACTCAAAGTCTAACCCAAGAACTCTCTAAAACTACAACAAATTAATAGCAGTCATTTATACCTCATTGTAATCATAAACATAATATATTTACCTGTATATTCATTATAACACCATTATTTTTGGGGAACGTTTTTTATACATAACATTACAAATTTTAAATATACTAAAACTGATTAAATTTAATAACTTTATTATATATAACCCTGAGATTATAACTCAGAGTACTTTTACAACATTTAATATTAATAATCCAGGTAAAATTATTCCAATATTCAAAATTATTTGATCATTGACATTTCAAAGTTGGAGTATGCTAATGGATAGTTTAACAACATTTAGTTATTATAGAAATGATTAATAATGAAGGCTGAGTTTTAAACATAAATCCTATATTGGTCAGATTTTAAGAAACATTTTGACAAGCCTATAATTATTTGTTTATATTCCATAATGCTTTAAATAATGCTTTCATAGATTATAAAATGTTACAGGTGTATTTATGAAGATAAATATTAATGAATATAAATCCATTTATTAGCAGTCATTATAATAATAATTGTCCATAGCTTTCGTTTAACTGTTGTCATTACTTGATTAGATAATATGTAAATCACTGGTTGCATTAAAGTAAATCCCAAACTTTAAGTAGATTTCATAAATATAATATCAAGTAATTAATTCATATGTCAGTTCACATTAGTTTGTAATATTCATGTGAAGTTTTAAGTTAACATAGCAAATATAATTCTAAGCAATAATTTCATGCTTGGAGAAAAGACGAGTAAATATGTAATACAGAAAAAAAAACCATAGCATTCCATAAAGCAATCTTAAAATCTTCATAGTAAAATTAAAATATTAGTTTTCATTCTCTTTTAAATTCATTATTTAAAAAATATTTATTGCATGGACTTTCAATTTCTTCATTCAGGAAAATGTAGAAGAGAATTTGCCATTAAAACAAATGTTTAGTTGATTTTCTGCTCAGACATCATTTTAATGCAGGTTGCCAATAAAGCTAATTTTGAATTTAAATTATGTGCAGTTCCTCTGCTCACAATTTAGTAAAAGACTTAACAATTTTTAACACATAGCTGTATTTATAGGTTCCTGTCATATGATTAGTAAGGTCATAATGTTTACCCAAAATATCTGCTTTTTTTGAATTTTTATGGAATATTTTGTCACTGTTGCTTGAAAATAGTACAAAGCAGAAGATATTTGAAGATTTTAAAGTTTATAGCACCAAATTTATGATGATTTCTTTCTAAAAATTCTAGACTAATAGTATATTAAAATATTATATTACATTAATTAATGATTACAAAATAGATAAAAAAAATTTGTTTTACAAATAAATTACTTATAATATTAAAACATTAACTAAGTGAATTTTCATTTTATTTATTTTTTTAAAGTTCTTATTATAATTAATAATAAATCTAATTTATTTTAATAATAAATTTATTAAAACATTTTATGACTGTATGTTTTAATTTTAAAATACGTTCAATCACACTTTTCCATGCTCACACATGCTAAAACCATATATTATTATTATGTGTAGTCACATATAATTTTTTTAAGATGCTGAGTATTTATAAAATCTGTATGGAAGATATCTTGGATAATTTAATAACTTGCTTTACTAGGTATTATCACCCAGCAGAATGACTACCCTTTCAAACAACATCGTTTAGCATACAACCTTAAAGTGGTATCATTTTAAGGTTTGCTATTATTGAGATATAGATCTTTAAACAGAGGGCGTTACTGGATATTTGTAATTGTATGATGGTTTGTATATTTTCTATAATTATTTCAGTTAGTGTTAACAGTAACTTTCTTTTCATTTATAGTTTGGGAGGAATTTAAAGATTAAAATCTAATGTTTAGTTTGTCTTTAATAACTTTGTAAACTTGTTAGTTTATTAGCAAAATTTAAGATCGTTTGCTTATTTAAAATTTCATGCTCGTGTTTGGAGTAGGTCTGTATTTCAATGTTTAACATCGTTTAGCATCACAACCTTAAAAGGTGGTATCATTTTAAGGTTTGCTATTATGAGATCTAGATCTTTAAACAGAGGGCGTTACTGAATATTTGTAATTGCATGATGGTTTGTATATTTCTATAATTATTTCAGTTAGTGTTAACAGTAACTTTCTTTTCATTTATAGTTTGGGAGGAATTTAAAGATTAAAATCTAATGTTTAGTTTGTCTTTAATAATTTTGTAAACTCGTTAGTTTATTAGCAAAATTTAAGATCGTTTGCTTATTTAAAATTTCATGCTCTGTGTTTGAGTAGGTTTGTATTTCAATATTTAACATCGTTTAGCATACAACCTTAAAGTGGTATCATTTTAAGGTTTGCTATTATTGAGATATAGATCTTTAAACAGAGGGCGTTACTGGATATTTGTAATTGTATGATGGTTTGTATATTTTCTATAATTATTTCAGTTAGTGTTAACAGTAACTTTCTTTTCATATATATATATGCAAACCTACTCTACATGTCATCACCCTAAATATCATACATCCCATCTGTTCCTGCAATTATATCAAACATTATACTAAACATAAACTTTTTACTTGGTTTTAGTTCACATACAACTATACTAATTCGTGATTTCAATATGAAAATATCAAGATTTTATTTCAAAGTGAATACATCAAATATTGATACAACTTATGTGCCAAGTGTTTTATGCCCTGTAATGCAATTACTTTTTACAATGATGGTCATACATGAAGTATTGACCTGTGTTTCTTACACTGTCTAATCAGCCTAAACATCAACTATTCCTCTTTCTCCACTCACTCTGCACAAACTATGTGAGATTAACCTAGTACAGAAATTCAAGACAGCTGCACTGCATATGGGAAAATAATTAGAATTCTGCTTCCAACTGCACCATCATAGAAATTTATTTTCTCAGAGACATATATAATGTTTCAGAAAATCAAATAGCAACTTATTCTCATTCTACAAAGATATCTAGCATTTATAAATATTTTATCATTCAATATAGATGACATTACATGCAAATTCCCTCCCCCTCACTCCAGACTACTACCTCAATTGATGAAATATATAGATGTATTACAATGTAGAATCCAACTTCCACCAACCAATCAACATATACACAACTTTACTCAAGCATACAACTACATATCTATAATATTATTAAAAACAACCTGACTATAAAAAAGAGTAAAACCTGATTCATCCAAGAATATGCACATGGATAAAAAATACATTCATTGAGCCTTGGGATACCCATCTACCATCATAGTGCCAATGGCATTCACAGATAGATCGGGTTTTACTCTTTTTTATAGTCAGGTTGGTTCTTAATGATATTATAGATATGGTTGTATACTTGAGTAAAGTTGTATATATGTTGGTTGGTTGGTGTTGGATTCTACATTGTAATACATCTATATATTTCATCAATTGAAGGTAGTAGTCTGGAGGATAGAGGAATTTGCATACAATGTGATCTAGATTGAATGATAAAATATTTATAAATGCTAGATATCTTTGTATGAAAATAAGTTACCATATTTTTGATTTTCTGAAACATTATATATGTCTCTGAGAAAATAAATTTCATGATGACAGTTGAAAGCAGAATCCAATTATTTTCCCATGTGCATGTGCCAGCTGTCTGAATTTCTGTTACAGGTTAATCCACATAGTTTGTGCAGAGTGAGTGGAGAAAGAGGAATAGTTGATGTTTAGGCTGATTAGACAGTGTAAGAAACACAGGTCAATACTTATGTATGACCATCATTGTAAAAAGTAATTGCATTACAGGGCATAAAACACTTGGCACATAAGTTGTATCAATATTTGATGTATTCACTTTGAAATAAAATCTTGATATTTTCATATTGAAATCCACGAATTGAAGTATGGATTGTATGTGAACTAAAAACAAAGTAAAAGTTTATATTTAGTATAATGTTTGATATAATTGCAGAACAGATGGGATGTATGATATTTAGGGTGATGACAGATGAGTGGGTTTGCATATATATATGTGAAAGAAAGTTACTGTTAACACTAACTGAAATAATTATAGAAAATATACAAACCGTCATACAATTACAAATATCAGTAACGCCCTCTGTTTAAAGATCTATATCTCAATAATAGCAAACCTTAAAAATGATGCCCTTTACGAGGTTGTATGCTAAACGATATTGAAATATTGAAATACAAACCTACTCAAACATTGAGCATGAAATTTTAAATAAGCAAACGATCTTAAATTTTGCTAATAAACTAACGAGTTACAAAATTATTAAAAGACAAACTAAACATTAGATTTTAATCTTTAAATTCCTCCAAACTAAAATGAAAAAGAAAGTTACTGTTAACACTAACTCGAAATAATTATAGAAAATATCACAAACCATCATGCAATTACAAATATCCAGTAACGCCCTCTGTTTAAAGATCTAGATCTCAATAATAGCAAACCTTAAAATGATACCACTTTAAGGTTGTATGCTAAACGATGTTAAATATTGAAATACAGACCTACTCAAACACAGAGCATGAAATTTTAAATAAGCAAACGATCTTAAATTTTGTCAATAAACTAACAAGTTTACAAAGTTATTAAAGACAAACTAAACATTAGATTTTAATCTTTAAATTCCTCCCAAACTATAAATGGAAGAAGTTACTGTTAGCACTAACTGAAATAATTATAGAAAATATACAAACCATCCATACAATTACAAATATCCAGTAACGCCACTCTGTTTAAAAATCTATATCTCAATCCAATAGCTAAACCTTAAAAATGATACCACTTTAAGGTTGTACATGCTAATCGATGTTGTTTGAAAGGGTAGTCAGTCTGCTCGGTGATAATACCATAGAAAACTAAGTTATTAAATTATCCAAGATATCTTCCATACAGATTTTATAAATACTCAGCATCTTAAAAAAATTATATGTGACTACACATAATAATAATATATGGTTTTAGCATGTGTGAGCATGGAAAGGTGTGATTGAAAACATACTTTAAAAATTAAAACATACAGTCTTTAAAATGTTTTAATCAATTTATTATTAAAATAAATGAAATTTATTATTAATCTATAATAGAACTTTAAAAAAAATAAATAAAATGAAAATTCACTTAGTTAATGTTTTAATATTATAAGTAATTTATTTGTAAAACAAATTTTTTTTATCTATTTTGTAATCATTAATTAATGTAATATAATATTTTAATATACTATTAGTCTAGAATTTTCAGAAAGAAATCATCATAAATTTGGTGCTATAAACTTAAAATCTTCAAATATCTTCTGCTTTGTGACCTATTTTCAACAACAGTGACAAATATTCCATAAAATTCAAAAAAAACTTAGATATTTTGGGTAAACATTATGACCTTACTAATCATATGACAGGAACCTATAAATACAGCTATGTGTTAAAAATTGTTAAGTCTTTTACTAAATTGTGAGCAGAGGAACTGCACATAATTTAAATTCAAAATTAGCTTTATTGGCAACCTGCATTAAAATGATGTCTGAGCAGAAAATCAACTAAACATTTGTTTTAATGGCAAATTCTCTTCTACATTTTCCTGAATGAAGAAATTGAAAGTCCATGCAATAAATATTTTTTAAATAATGAATTTAAAAGAGAATGAAAACTAATATTTTAATTTTACTATGAAAATTTTAAAGATTCCTTTATGGAATGCTATGGTTTTCTTCTGTATTCACTATTTACTCTCTTAAATACTTTCCAAGCATGAAAGTATTGCTTAGAATTATATTTGCTATATTGACTTACTTCACTGAATATTACAAACTAATGTGAACTGACATATCAATGGTAATTACTTGATATTATATTTATGAAATCTACTTAAAGTTTGGGATTTACTTTAATGCAACCAGTGATTTACATATTATCTAATCAAGTAATGACAACAGTTAAACGAAAGCTATGGACAATTATTATTATAATGACTGCTAATAAATGGATTTATATTCATTAATATTTATCTTCATAAATACACCTGTAACATTTTATAATCTATGAAAGCATTATTTAAAGCATTATGGAATATAAACAAATAATTATAGGCTTGTCAAAATGTTCTTAAAATCTAAAAATACTAGGATTTATATTAAAAACTCAGCCTTCAGTATTAATCCATTTCTATAATAACTTAAAATGTTGTTAAACTATCCATTAGCATACTCCAACTTTGAAATGTCAATGATCAAATAATTTTGAATATTGGAATAATTTTACCTGGATTATTAATATTAAATGTTGAAAAGTACTCTGAGTTATAATCTCAGGATTTATATATAATAAAGTTATTAAATTTAATCAGTTTCAGTATATTTAAAATTTGTAATGTTATATATAAAAAACGTTCCCCAAAAATAATGGTGTTATAATGAATATACAGGTAAATATATTATGTTTATGATTACAATGAGGTATAAATGACTGCTGTTAATGTTGTAATTTTACAGAGTTCTTGGGTTAGACTTTGAGTTGAATTAGGAATAATTTTAACCAAAACAATACTTAACATTTTATGTGTTTTATTGATCTTTAATTTAATCTACTATTCTCTGTATATGATGAAAAAATCTAGAGTAGGTAATTAATCATTTAATAAAGATTACTCATCTTATTTTAATTTATCTAAAAAAGATATTCATGAGTCTGTGAAGATTAGATGAAATACCTTACTAATGCCTGTGACATTCAGAATTAATAAATGTGATTGTTTAGCCTAGCAATACCTTGTTATAATGTTAGACATAATATAAACTTGTTATGCATATTATGTAAATACCATCTGCTTCTGTGATAGTCAGAGCAAGTTAAAATTATACTTTTCTGACAATAAAATATACAAGTGGGGTTAATCTATACTCTTTGGTAAAAAGCTTTATTTTATGATTCTGATACCTACAATAGGAGGTTACAGTTATACTAAAAAAGTAGGCACTAAAACATTCTTGTATTTGACTTCTGCTTGTATTTAAATCTCTAAGTTAAATGTTATATATCTTTCTCCAAAGGATTGTTTTGTTATCACATTACATATGAAATATCACATGATAGTTATCATTAAAGTAGCAAGTATTCAATAATTATATTATTACAATATTATTTATCCTCTTTGAAGAGAACTTGTTGTTATGTTGTTACATTTGTTTTTAAAATATTTTACATAATTTTAATAGTAGTAAATTAACTTATTATATTTTGTAAATTATCTAGTCTTTTGTCATTAATTAATTAAGGCTTATCATCTACCTTTATTAATCTATAAAATATGGGTGCATATTTTTATAATTATTACAAATTGTTTAAATGTTCTTCTTTATTGTATTCATGTGCAACATTACATTGTATTCATCTTTTACATACTAATATTTTTATTTATTTGATGATTAGATACAATAAAATCTTTTTTGCTATTTGGTCATCTCAATAATAAATCATTTTCTTAATTATTGTGCCTTGTTCAAAGCCCAAAACAATTGTTCTATTTATTTAATACAACGTGAAAATTTAGAATTAACTTATTACCAGTATTAACATATATAAATATGAAAAAATTATTATTAATATACAATCTTAAACTTTATATGCCTAAAGGGATAAATCTCTCTAAGAATGTTATTAATTTAAGCTAATCTTAAATATAAGTGATATTAATTACACTAGTCTTAGATATACATCTTCATTATGATGTACTATTTTACAACAACAAGTAAATATTGTACTTACTATCATAAAAGTCTCTTATACTGTAATAAAGATCCAATAAAAATGTGGTATTTTTTTCCATAGTCTTTAATTACATAGAGTAGCAATAAGCTTATTTTCATGGATATGGATACTCCATAATTACCACCACTGTAAACTTCTCTTTCTTCTCTCCTCTTCTCTCTCTTGCTCCATTTATCAGTTACTATATATATGATATATTTTGTGACCTTCTGAATAAACACAAGAAACAAATTTATGTAGATAACACTATATCAGTAATAACTAATTGTGTGTTAACTAAAAAAAATGAAATAAAATGACAATTAAAAAATTTTTCATTAATAATCCATAACCTTGTTTAGAAAGTTACTTACAGATATTATGTAAAAGTTTTAAAACATTTATTATTTCTTTGATGGGTATTTAATGATAGAGAAGGGGGTGTCTTGTCACAGAAACTGTTAGTGATATAGGTTGAGTTGATACAGATTCATCTTATTCATCTATAAGAGAGTGGTAGATATTTGTTTAGTGATTTTTTGGTTTATTTGCTCATTGATACTCCAATTCATAGTATACATTAGTACAGTATATTTGACTCATAGTCATATAGACTTCTATTTGATTAGATTGGTTAAGTTACAGCACAGCATATGTGTGTGCATGTATGTTTGTCCATCTTACAACTTTATCTTTTATTCATGTATTTAATTATGATACAGAATATTAGGTTTTACAGTGAAATATTTAAATTTATAACAAATATATTTGATAAACAATTTAAGCACCTTTTAAGTAATTAATAGGTAGATGAATCAGTGAATTGGTAGCACAATAAATAAACTATCAATTCCTTTATTTGTTAAATAATTATTTTTAATTTATTATTCTAGAAATGTAACGAATGTATTTTTTCATTGATTCAACTTGATTAATATTATTTAAAAATAGAATGATTTTTTAATCTTTCCAAGAGAAAAAAGTTATTGAATATTTTCAGCTAATTATCTTAGTGCAAAGAGTGGATTAACCTTCTTGAAGTTGACCTTTGGGGAAAGTCACCTTTTGATTGGTGGAAGAAATGGATATCTAAGCAATAGTCAATAATAAACAAAAAAAGATATACAATAAAGTAATCTTTTATCACAATTCTCTCTCTCTACAAAATGCTTCTTCCAAAATCAAGCTGTTAATATTCAATTTAAATTCAAAGTAAAACTTTATTTAAATATTATTTTCTTATATGAAACTAGTCAAAAGAATTTTCTTTGGAATATAAAGAAAGAATGGGAGTGTAATCAACTTCAACAAGGTATCTCACCATATGTTTTCAATTAGCTAACTTTACATTTAATATCATTTAAAATTCATACCTGTTTCTATAACTCAAATTTAAACTGTCTAACTTTAATCTTTAGTATTAATAAAAAAAATGGAATTGTATGAATTTTGCTATTTTATGGGAACAATTATGCAGAACCTTTTAACAAAACATTTCATAAACTCTAGATTAAAATTTTCTTCTGGCTACAGAAAAGTAAAACTCAAATGGAATGTCTAGCTTAATGTAACATGACAAATTATTATTGAACAAGAATTATACCTAACCCTTCATATCATATAGGATTAAAGAATTGAATGGGTGACTTATATAAAACTAATGGATAACTAACTTCTATTAAATATGCTTATAACTTAACATGAAGTGGAAGGCATAAATATTACATGTGTACATTTTCTATTGTTCTCCTCATTGATACTTAACATATCACTAAAAATATATTGTCATTTAAATAATTATGTAGACTTAAATGAATATTATAAAGTAATTAATATTCACCTAATGGATGGCCTTTGATAAATTACAGTGAATTCCCTGATAAATGTAATTGTAGTCAGCATTACTGGTGAAAACTAATGTTCCCTTTTGCCATTTTCAAGACTGATAGCTGAGTTATAAAACTAAAAAACCATCAGTTAAGTAAATGATAAAATATTGCTAGAAATCGCAATAATTTGTCATTATCAAAAGAAAATATATTGAATACTTTGCATTCTATAGTGTCAACAATTTCAGTTAGTTATTTGATAAGAACTTTGGAAACTGCTCTTCAATTGGATCCAAAAATGCTTATTGTCTGTCCTGTGAGAATTGTCTATATGTCTACTAACATCTATTCATTTTACAATTATTATCATTATCTTCATATATATATATATTCTAACCTGTAATCTCGTGCATCCTCACTTCCAGATAATATATGATATAAAATCAAAATGAAGTTCTAGCTCAGTTAATAGTTAATAAATAAAATATTCAGCTCATTAAAAAGTAAAATGTTTCACTAGCTCAAATTTAAAATACGAATAAGGTTCAGTTTATAAAAATAAATTAAATAAATATTTAATATTTTCATGAGACTTGAAGTGAAAATACAGGTGACAAGATAGATTACATTGAGCCAATATCCCACAGGATACTACTTCAATGGCATAAAAATTTACTATCCCCCCTTTATTACTATTTCAAATAACAAACTCATAGTATTCTTACGACTTTAATAACTTCTACTCACTGGATTAAACTGATAATTAAGTCTTAATCTTCTATTTGTAATAATCCAGCTCAAATAAAATAATCTCAGGTTCATAAAGTTTATTCTATGTTAATTTAAAAATATGGTAGTAAAAAATAGAGAAGGGATTTTATGTCATAATCTACTACACTTAAACTAATAATAATAAATAATAATAATAATATTCTTCATTGTTTAATTACTACTGGATATCTTTTCTTTTAGTTATATTTTATTACCATAATAAAATAATAAAACCAATTTTATATAATCTTTTACCTTCATGTAATAATATAATAAATACGTGGTAGCATATGATAATCTGATAAACAAAATGTGTGTGGCAACTGATAGCATATAATTTAATATAATATTGTGATAACTGATTTATGACCAATAAAACAATGTAAAATTATAATTATTTAATTAAATGAATACCAATAAAAAATATTTAGAATTCTTAAATAATTCTCTATTTATCTTTTTGTGCAAAATTATATTTTGTTTCGATTAATATGCATATATTGTGATTTCATGCAGTGAAATGGAGAAATGAAAATAACTCGGACACAAAATTTTTGAAATAACAAAATTTAACAAGTTTATTACTAACAACAAATAAATAAACATTTATTTATACTATTTACAGTGTATATCCTTAACATTTTTACTTTACAGTTTGATCTACCGGGTTATAAAAAAAATAATTTATATTTCAATTATATCTTTATTTAGATTTAGGACAAAATTTAAAAAAAATGTTACTATTTGGTTTCTCATTATGGTTAACTTATTACAAATATATTTATCTACTTTATTAGCTAACAGCATTTTATCCTTAATATTATTAAACTATCTTATTTTAAAACAAATTCATACTTAGAAAAACATTCTATAGAAAACAAAATTTTATAATGAGTATGGATTTCTCAAAATATTAAAAAAATTTCACCTTGCAAAGTCAAAGATGTTACACAAAATATTATCCAAAATTCAGTACTAGATTTTAGTATTTATCACACAATATTTACTAATCATAATATTCTTATTTAAGCCTTACTTTAGTATGATATAAGTGTAATCATCAATATATTTCTGTTAATCAATAAACAAAAAAAATATATACTATGCATACTGTTAACGTAATTTACTTTATACTATTGTATTTTAAAAATATGCAATACTTATTTTTCTCTTAAAAAAAATAATACTAAAGCATTTAAAATTATTATCCCTTTAAAGAAAATATCTTTGTTTAGATACTTTATTTTAAAAAAAATTATATTTCATTTCCGAAATAAAATTCAAAATATATTCTAGGATTCTTTTCTTTCCTTAGGATACTTTGGATCTTCAATTTTAAGTTATAACATCCTATTCCTTCTAAGCAAATAAACCAATCTTATACAAAACGATAGCATAACCTAAGTTCTAAATTATTTATCATTTCTCTTAAACATATCTTACTAAGCGATGCAGTTTCATGAAATAAAGATAGCGAAAACAGATGCATAGGATTAAGAAAGAAAGCTAGAGTATTACTCTTAACATATCTCAAAATCATGGTACAGTGCGAAGAGGTATGACATTTACCTGCCCAATATCCTCTAGTACAGGGACGATGTTAAAGCTATTCTTCAGCTTTATTAGAACATCAAATATTTAAAGAAATATAAACACTGTCCAAATAAAATGTGTATCAATCATAGGGCTTTGTTAACTATGCTGATATTCACATAAAGACTAAATATTATTTCCATTCCTTATAACATCCTATTTCTTAAAACATCATCTTGGTTTCCTGTTCACTAAGTACTTCCAAGCCACTATCTCAACATTATTTCTCAAGATTTTCCACATCTTACATCGATAAATAACTATCTGCATTTACAAAACAATAAATAAAATTCATTAATAGTTAAACAATCTAGCTGTTCCACAAGAAAAGTCTGCTCACTTCATTATTCTATATGTCTAATCATATGCAATCTACTTAGACAATATTTGAATATCCAATGACATGAAAATTTTAAAAGAATCACATAATTATTTGTTATGTTGGATTATATTACTAATAAAAAATAATCGTCGTATACATATTTTCAAATCAATCCTATCTCATAATGTTTTTTTAAAATGTTGTATGAAATGCGGTACATATAAGTAAAAAACTTTTACACTTCATTCTTCCAATTTATGGATGATCTAAAGAAAACAAAAAAAATATATACATTATAAATTATTAATAGTTATTATTATTACCAATAACCTTTATCTAGTCATCGTGTCCAGTAGGCTTCCTTTATCCACTTGAGCATTGCAGATATAAAAAAAAAAATTCACACCCATATACTTTATATTAAAATATTTTTAGCTAAATTATTAGATTGTTATATTATAAAATTTTAATATTAATAAATTAATGTTTTTATGTTTTCCTAATCTTATAAAAAATTTAGATTTAAACTAGGTTAACAAAATAAAAGGAATCAAAACTATAATTACATATTTTCTTGACGATAGTTCCTGATAAGTCCAAAATGTTTATTATTTTCTCTAGAGTTTTTAAAAATGTTCTCCTCCAAGCGCATTAAAGTTTAAAATAAAATAATTATTAATCCATTTAATAAAATTTATAAAAAATAATCCTTGGTTTTAGTATTTAGGACGATAATTATTAAATTATAATATTAATTAATCCTGTGAAGTTTTTTTTTAAGTATTTTCTCTGCCGGCGTATCCATGCATATTCCATCTAATTTAGCTTTAGTTATCCGATAAATTTTTAAGTACTATTTGTATTTTTATGGATCCATCTTTTATTCAACTACATGTTCACTTTTTTATATAAGTTTCCTTCTTAATACATTTAAACTTTCGTTTGGTATTTTTATATATTACTTTAAAAAAAAAATAAAAAAAAAATGTTATCTTCAGAAAGGATATAACATTTTACTCCTTTTGATATAATATTATACAAAATAATTCATGCAATATACAATTGTCTTATTACTATTTAAAAAATAAATCTTGGATAGGCTTATAAATAATAATGTGTCTCCAATTTTTTCATTAGACTCCGTATGATGTCCGAGCTGTGTTTTTTTATGTACCAAAACAGTTCTTTGGTGAAATATTAATAAAGCTGTATCAATAAATATTCCAAACATTTTTTCAGCATTACAACTTATCATTTTATTTCGTAGTATATCTATTTTTATTGCGAAGTTTAGGTTAAATTTTTAGATAAAATACGACTGGTAAGTACTTTACAAATTAGAAAATCATTTCCACAAATTTTCTAAATTATTATATTTTAAAACTCTCTTTTGCAAAAAAATACTTTTAAAAATTATCAATTAGTTTTTTTTCAAATAAAATGATAAGAAAGTACTAAAAAAAATTGACTAAAATAAAAAATTTAAAAATAAATACTATCTCTTTGATAGTTATAATTTACCTTTCTCTAGTTTCAATACATTATTAATCTCCCCTGATAACTTAGTTACGACGATATTTATAGTCTGTAAGAATACCTATTCCTATTGGTTAATTCTTACTTTAGCTTGAGAACAAATTTACATATTTTTAGTTTATAGTAGAATTAAATTTCAAAATTAGAAATCGTGACGTAATGAACTTAAAATATTATTTAAAATACCACTTTTAATTCAATTATAACTTTATTTAAATTATTTTAATCTTTTAAAATAACATTTAATAACTTATTCCATTTCTTAATATTCAATTTATCTATTTTTATTTAAATAAAACATTTAATTTTTATATTATGAATGTATTCATCTTTATTACATCATTTAAGCATGTTATACGATAGTTAACTTAATGTTTAATACTATTTACTTTTATGATAGGCAATAATTCCATCCAATTCTATACTGCAATTTTAAAATATTTTAAACTTTATTATTAACTCAAACAAGCGTGTGTGTGAATGTATGTAGTATACAAGTCACATGATTAATAACTTTGACAGACGATTTTTTTTTAATCTATTTCTCTGCCCAGATTTATAAAATTGATACACTTATTATATTATATAAAATAATTATAAAAAAAATTTGGAAGAATAATTTTAAAAATATAGAATTAAATACAATTCTCACCATCATAAAGTTTATTTTTAAAATATATTATATTAATTTTGACTATTACATATGATTATAAATTTAAACACTGTATTTATTAACTTATCAGTTTTAAACTATTAAAATCGAATTTATTAAATATACTTTTAATTTTTATAGCTGTGTTATTTAATATGGCCAGCTTTTACAACCATATGAAACACTATTTTGAACTTTACTTAACTACTTTTTAAATAATTCGCTATAATTTTATATACCACGTATTTTCTTTAGCTTTAAATTGTACTTTAAAGATATAATTAGCTTAACACAATTACCATATTAAAAGAACATATTCTAAATTTAAATTTTTTAGTAATTGACTGTTATGAACTATTACCGACCTATAGGAAAGGGCACAATATATATATGAGACATTATTTACAGGCTGTATGAATGAACTTTTATTTTCCAGTTAAAGAAGATTTAATCATTTCTTTTGTAACTAGTATATGGTAGATAGGTAGATCAATTTATTTGTCTTTATTTTTATTATTATTTTCTTTTGCTCCAAGATCATCTCAGATACATATAATATGAAAAATATTATACTGTGTAATTGATTATTTTGATATAATTTTTTTATATACATTCATTCTATATGCTTATGTTAGTGGTAGAAATATTTATTTGCCATTATGAAGCTAGCAGCTAATTGAAAAAGGGGTAAATGCATAAAAAGTATTTTATCTTTGTGTTGTTAGAGATGATGAGATCTATTTAGTAATAATTATTATGCTTCAAATTTAAAAGATTTATAGTTTGTCATAAATTAAAATCATATTTTGATTTATTAGTTAATATTAAACACACAAAGTGTTGTTAAACACACAAAGTGTTGTTTTACCTTTGCATTTTCTTGATCCAAACATTATATAAAATACTTAATCATTTGATAAGCTTCTGGGGAAGTTTACATACTTAGTTATTATTTAGATAACGATTTGAAATAAAAAGGTACCCTATTTCTTTCATTGTCTAGCTGCTATCACATTAGAACAATACTCAATTTTATGTTGTTATCTTTTATGATGATAATTGGTAGTTATTCTATAGTATGAATTTTTAAATAAGTCATGTAATAAACCCTGACATATTAAGTTAAAACACAAATATAATATTAACTTTAATGTGTACGTGAAAACAAACTATTTTTATTAACTCTTTATTTGGTGACCCATAAGCTGAATAACACTGCAATAAGGATTTTTGTTTTATGTTCTTTGTAGAGATTGTCACTTGTGAATTTCAGAACATAGACTAAAATATAATTTAGCTAAAATTAAAAAAACAGAAACACAAAACTATTTTGATTATATTTATTGCTAAAATATTAATAATAAAAATTTAAGATTAAATAAAAAATTATTTAATTAAATAATTGAATAATTTTTAATTAAGAAAAATATGTCAGGAATATAGTAATATTTTTGTCTTTAAAAATGTTTCCAAACCTTTTAAAAATATTTTAAGTTTTTTTCTGCTATTAATTAAACACAAATTATTCTTTAAAATATTATTATTTTTCCACATTATCCTGTTTCAGTACAGAGACAGTTATTTCTTTTTTTAAATTATGGTACCAGAAATGCATTTATGTCTTTAAGATATGTTTTTTTGTATCATTTTTTTATTATAGGGTTTGAGATAGTTTTATATTTATATCTCTTATGCTCATCCTATACATATGATTTCTTATAGTATTTTTTTTTAAACTTTTAGAGTAATATCTAAAACTCTTATCTATAGCTTTAAATATGTTTTAGATTATCAAAATTGTATAAGAACTTTTTTTTTCTGAAACTGAAATGTTTTCATTGAAAGTATAATATATATCTGCCTACTCTGTCATTATATATATATGCACACCCAATATTTTCAATTAGACAAAATAAAAGCATATAATTGTTTCATTTATTAATTTAATGTTCATTAATATAAAACTACTTTTTAAATATGATGAACAATTGTAAAAACTAATTCACTTTAGTCAACATTTTTATAAACAAAATACAGATATTAATGTTTTTTAGTAAAGCAACTTATATTATTTACATATAATGTATTTCACTCTAAACTTAAATTTTTTTTTCTAAAAATGAATTATTGATGTAATTAATATTAGTCTGTTTTTAATCAATAGGCAATTAATTTGTGCTTATTTATATATATATGTCAAAGCGTTCACCGGGAAGCGCCACCAATAGGTCTGATAGTATTCATGCACTGGCATCTTTAGACTTTCAGGAGTTTCCTGAAAGAGGGCTCCACTGAGCCTTTTGTAATAACTTAATGAAAAAACTATCATGGTTGCATACAAATAACCAAATAGATTATTGTTCAGAAGTTCATAAAAAGTTTGCTGCTGGGTGAGATCATATATCTTCAGATCCATAGTCAGCCACACTAACACTGCACGAAACCAAGCAGGACATATAAACAATCATTTGCTAGTAAGAATAATTACTATTATTAAGACAGGCAAAACTCTCTATACGTATTGCCTGTTTTAATAACAGTTATAAGCAAGTATAAGAAATAGTGATCATGTCATGTTTATTGGGTTAAGAATAATACTCATATATAAGAAGAACAATTACTGCATGTGTATATACAAGATTTCTATAAAAAAGATCATATCAAAATAATCATACAAATATAATTAATAATGTAAAATAGTTTGACTTGTCTATTAATACCAACAGCGCATATAAAAACTAAAAAAATGTAATTTTGTTTTTATTTTTTTAATTGCAGAATTGGTTTTGCATCACATTAAATTGTTAAAAAGGACCAACAAATGCTGTTTCTTGCACATGATTACATATTTTTTTAATTTTAGAAACTATTGTTCAGCCAATGCGACAATCTTAGTAAATATAATGTTATTGCTATTATCACTTCTGAAAAATTAAAGACTATGAATGTGTTTTTCACTAGAACTAAATGTATCATATCTTTTTATTTTTGACTCCAGCTTTTTTTTTTTTTTCAAAAATGCTACTGCATTTAATCATTGCATGAGAAAATTATTTGATAGCTTGTTTGTTTTTTTGGAAAATTTGAGCATGACTTATTATTTCTTCATATCAGTTAATTGGAAAAGTCTTTGCCAATATACTTGCCTCTGATAAAATTTCAGCGTTTCTTACTGTATAAAGAAAAAATAAAAATATCCTGAAATTTTGTCTAACAATTTCCAAATGCAATTATTAAGTGTTGGGATTTTTACCTTCTATTTACATCACTGAATTGCTAGTTACAAAATTATGTAAACAATATTAGTTACAGTCTATGACAGAAACTCTTTAACATTTAGTAAAATTAGATTAAACATTATATGCGCACATACTTATAAACGTCTATCAAAAGAGATATTTATTAATTGGAGTTTAAATTGCTTCTATTTTAAAATAAGATCTAAGCAGATATTTCAGGTTAAGAATAGTTTTTTTGGTAAACAAACATTTTGTATCTGCTAGTTTAGCTGCATTATTGTTTTTGTTTTTTTGCACTTTGATGCTCAATATTTATAAGCAAATAATAATAAAAGAACCTAATAAAAAATAAAATTTATTTACTTAATTAATTTTAATTATTCTTAGTATGAATATATATAAACAAAAGTTTATATATATTTAAAAAGATAATGAGTATCAGAAAAACATTGTAAATATTTTATGTGTGTTTTTATATATGTGTAACAATTATGTAAACTTAAAATATCACACACTAATATATGAGAAATATATTTTCGTAAAAACGTACATGTGAAAAGGTGATTTATAGCATTAATTTTTAGCACTATGTTATAGAAAAGTAAAACAAACTTCAAATGTTTTAATGCCATCTTAGTCTTTCATAAATATTAAGTAAAAGAAAAAAGAGGTAATTATGACGGTTTTAGTTTTTATGCTTTGTTTCATCCTCTATCTTAGATTGTTTACTTAAATACAACTATAACCTGATAGCTAAAAAATCCAATGATAATCTAGAATATATGAGGAATAATAATAGCCTTCTTTATTTATTTTTAACTCATGCACACATTAAAAAACAAAATATTTTTATTTACTATTTAATGCAAGGATAAAACTCACTGACTAAATGTCGAAACAATGAATATTTCTAACTTAAATTCATAAATGTTATCAGAAAGATTATTTTATGCTATATTATCATAAAAAAAAAATATTGATAATATTTTTATTTTTAATTTCGGTGAATTCCTCAGATAAGCATTTGATTTATATTTTTCTTTTTTTCTGTGAGATAATTTAGCGCTATTTAAATTAATTATTTCGTTTTGTTTTTTAGCTTATCTGAAAATATATTTTTCTGTTCTTATTTAAGACAATACTATAATCTGAGTACTTAAATGCAACAATTAATAACTTTCCCAAATTTTTGAAAATTTTAAATGAAATTTATTTACAAAAATAAACTACAAAACTATACTTATAATAAGTTCATATAAGTCAAACATTACATATATTAATCTCACGTTTAACTCTGAAATCGTTACAAGTTCTTTACTTTTCATTAGTCGCCCCCCCCCCCCCACTTCTTATATTCTTTGTATTTTTTATCTTATGCAGAATAACTTCATTGGGGATTTTTACTTAATTTTGTTAAAATTGTTTTTGCCTAGTTTCTTATTTATTATATAATCTTAACCATCTTCTATCATTTTTTACTTAATTCCTTAAATTAAAAATTAATTATTTTAATTTTCTTTCTAATCATGTAAACTATTCTCAAAAATTAAAAAAAAGGTTAACAATTGGTCTATGTCGTTTAATGCAATGGTAGAGTTTATGACTTTTTCCCAACTGAATACCAAAAATTTCATTTTAATCGACCAAATGAGACCATTGTGTTTAACATGTCATGGTCTGTAGGGTTTAGGGTAGTGGTAGAGTGATACTCTGATGCCTAAAAGTCATGGATTACACTGAGTTATCAGTTGTGGTACTGAGCTCTTTATGAGCTTCTGAGTAAAGGAATATTTGATTTTATTTAACATGTTATTTATGAGCTTGAAAGTCTTCTGAATGAGTGATTTTTATATTATTGTTAGATGTTCATGACTATGCAAATTTTACCTATTTAAAATTAGTTTAGTCATTGAAATTCTTTTTCATAATATCAATTTCATTTCTTATGTATAGCAGAACAAATAGCAAAACAAAATAATTATCAGTAAAAATGTATAGATAGATATGGGTTAAATTATTTTTTTAACAATAAATGAAGCAAAATGATTGATTGATGTAGACCAATTTGATATAATTATTATAAATATTACTTCTTACAAATAATAGAATAATTTTATAAATAAGTAAAATAATAACCAATGTTGCTCCTATATCCATGAGTTATCTAAAAGCCAATTATAATTCACAAAACTTACAGAGAAATGTTGTGCCATCACCAGTAAAGGCTAGATCATATTATTTTTTTAATATTTTTACAATCAGCGCATTGATAATTATCTAACAACCAGTGTTAGTTTGGAATCATTCCCTCAAGATAATTATAACTAAATATCCATTTAATGATCAGTAATAGATAGTTATAAGCATAACACTCAATGATTTCACTGAAAAAAAAAATACATATAAGGTAAAACAGTTCCAAGACTTATCCAAATGATACTTAGACTCTGAGTCAAGGGCATGGGAGAAGACTGAACTCATCAATAATACAATAACTCTTTATCATACTTATAATAGATATGTATTTTTGTTGCTTTCTTATATTCAATTTATTTATCTATTTTGGTTTTAAAACTTTCAACTTTCCTTTTTTAAAAAACTTTATTTCACTAATTGCATTTACATTGGGTTATTAAGTAAAACACTTGAAAAAACTACATCTACAGATAAGTGGGTAAAATGAGGAAGTTTATAAATATGTAGAAGGAGGCTATGAAAAAAAGAAAATGGATTAAGTTTGCAATAAACTGACAATGATTAAAAATGATATTACTAGGGAATTTCAAAGCAATGCAGAAACATTAGTGCATTTATATTATTCAATTCATAAATACAATTGACTCAAACATTACATAAATTCCCTTTTATCGCTTTCTTCATTTATTAATTTAATCACTTTGACTATAATCAGTTATATCTTTAAATTATTTTCAATCATTTGTTTACTATTTTTGAATAATTTTAGATTTGTAAATGTATGTTATTGGTATTGTTTTTGAGTCAATACAATGTTAATTAAATAAATTGTTACCATAGTTATAATTGATTAGAAAGATAATTATTATCACAATTATTAATGATTAAGATGACAAATTTTGTTGCCTAACATAGATCTTAAAAACAAAACCTTTTAATATTAAATAGAAGGACTTCATAGAAAAGGATTGCATATCCATATGTCATGGCTATATACTGGAATTTAAATCCAGATCAAATAAAATTTATTTTGCATGCATAGTGAGAAAAAGTGATATGAGTTTCTACAGTGGAAAATGCTTACAATATGGTGAGTTAATATTTAGTTGCGTTAGTAAAAACAAAAAAATTGTGTATATCTGTATATGATAAAATGATCTCATTTGGATATCATTATTTTAGCTTATCCATACATTTTTGATTGATAATTATATCATAATAGCTGATCATTATATTTAATTTTCAACTGTTATGGTCTAGAAAGGATAGTAATGTATAGCTTTAAAATTTGACTGTTCTAATAAGACTTTGTAAGTTCCAATTGAATATATTCCAAACTAAACTTGGAAAAGCATTTGTACTTTTAAAAAAAAAATTATTCTGTAAGTTTTTCAACAAAGATTATTGAATAAAAGTATTATGTCTTTCTGAACTATATTCATATATCTACAATATTTATAAAATATCTATTATATATTTTCAGTTTCTGGATATGATATAACAATGCTGAACATTCTGTAATGTTTATTATATGATTTTTTGAAGCTATGTTCATTAATAACTTTGCAACTGGCATTCAATTGGTTCTCAATTTTATCATTTGTATATCTCACCTAAAACAATGCACATTTGTTTAACATTGAAGATTATGTTTCTATGTCAAATTTATTCTACATGAAGTAATATTAATAATGTACACAAATGTGTTAACAATAATTAATATTATTATGATAGTCAGAACTTAAATGAAACTGGTTCCAAATAAATCAATGAGATCATAGAAAGTTAGTAATCATAATAATAGCTTTATTATATATAGACTATATACAATTTCACAATTAGTTGGTAATTCAATATATTTTACCTCAATTTGTAATATATAAAGAGCCTGCTACTAGCTCTAAACAAGCTTAATTATTATTATTATTATTATTATTATTATTATTATTTTATGATAAATGCTACAAGAGAAAATACATGAAGCCTTTATCTATGATGGTCCCCATCCCCAGACCAGTTTTGAGCTATGGCTCTCATCAGTGAGGAGCTAGGACATGATTCAAAATATTAACTCAAGCCAAGTATTTATCTAATTCTTAAATATTAAGAAAAAGATCCAAATCTTCAGACACCTACATGTCTTCAAACTCAGCTCTTTAACCAAAGAAACTATATGAGCCTGAACTAAATTCAGAGATCCCATATTATAGTAGGCTTAGCAATTTAATATAGCCAAAGCCCTAATAGCAAAATTATAATAGTAAAAATCAGTCATATATCACATGACCTATATAGCTTGTATTACCAATATGTAATATATAAAGAGCCTGCTATTAGCTCTAAACAAGCTTAATTATTATTATTTATTTTATGATAAATGCTACAAGAGAAAATACATGAAACCTTTATCTATGATGGTCCCCATCTCAGACCGGTTTCGATAATAATAATAATTAAGCTTGTTTAGAGCTAGTAGCAGGCTCTTTATATATTACATATTGGTAATGCAAGCTATATAGGTCATGTGATATATGACTGATTTTTACTATTATAATTTTTCTATTAGGGCTTTGGCTATATTAAATTGCTAAGCCTACTAATATATGGGATATCTGAATTTAGTTCAGGCTCATATAGTTTCTTTGGTTAAAGAGCTGAGTTTGAAGACATGTGTCTGAAGATTTGGATCTTTTTCTTAATATTTAAGAATTAGATAAATGCTTGGCTTGAGTTAATATTTTGAATCTTATGTCCTAGCTCCTCACTGATGAGAGCCATAGCTCGAAACTGGGATGGGGACCATCATAGATAAAGGCTTCATGTATTTTCTCTTGTAGCATTTATCATAAAAAAAAAATAATAATAATAATAATAATAATAATAATTAAGCTTGTTTAGAGCTAGTAGCAGGCTCTTTATATATTACATATTGGTAATACAAGCTATATAGGTCATGTGATATATGACTGATTTTTACTATTATAATTTTGCTATTAGGGCTTTGGCTATATTAAATTGCTAAGCCTACTAATATATGGGATCTCTGAATTTAGTTCAGGCTCATATAGTTTCTTTAGCTAAAGAGTTGAGTTTGAAGACATGTAGGTGTCTGAAGATTTGGATCTTTTTCTTAATATTTAAGAATTAGATAAATGCTTGGCTTGAGTTAATGGTGCTTATCTTATAGCTAAAGATGCCATTGGATGGCGCCATTTTCACACTAAAACTATAAAATATGAACATTCAGGGGCCGTTGATTTTAATAATTTTTCTGTGCTTTTTTGTAATGCGAAAATAAAAACAAAACAAAATCGTCTTTTTTAAATATTATTTTTTATTAACCTATACAATTTAAATGATAATAATAAATGTAAAATAAAATCAACAAACTACAATTTGATTCGTGTTTTTCATATCGTATACTTTTTAAATTGTGTTACGGCTTTTTTTTATCAATTTTCTATCGGATATTTTTTTACTTGTGTTACAGTTTTTTTTTTTTTATCAATTTTCTATCGGATATTTTTTTACTTGTGTTACAACTTTTTTTGTTGTAGTTTAACTAAATAATCGTAATAAAAGTAAAAGTTGTTACAGTTACATTTAGGGTTAGTTTTAGGATTAGTTTTAGGGTTAGTTTAGGGTTAGGTTTAGTGTTAGTTTTAGGGTTAGTGTTCTGTTTGTTTGTAATGCTAAAATAAAAAAATTCAAAATCGTAACCGTACTCGGACAGAAGAAAGAAACTCAAACTTTTTAAAACAACAACAAACACATACAAATGTCTTCTTTACTTATTAAACATGTTTATAATATTTGATTTTTATTAAATTTACAAAAAAAACTGTATATTTGGACTTTTCTTACTGGATATATGAGAGCCATAGCTCGAAACCGGTCTGGGGATGGGGACCATCATAGATAAAGGCTTCATGTATTTTCTCTTGTAGCATTTATCATTAAAAAAATAATAATAATTAAGCTTGTTTAGAGCTAGTAGCAGGCTCTTTATATATTACATATTGGTAACACAAGCTATATAGGTCATGTGATATATGATTGATTTTTACCTCAATTTTAAATTCAAAAAGTCTTTTCTGTCCCAATATTTTTTTTCTTGGGTCAAGTTACTATAGAGCATAGATACCATGAATCTCTTATGCTATCAATCATCTGCCTGCACTAACTATGATAATAAAGTTTTGTATTCAAGCAACATTTCCATCCTTTAGGTATATTAACATTATTTCTGACTTCAAAAAATTAATTCTTTAGAATATGTTGGCAGTCTCTCTTTGCGATCTTTGATCAACACAGTACAATCTTTAAAGAGTTGGTTTGAAACTGAATTTGTGACAGAAACTGAAGTTGGCAAATAATTGTGTTTATGTTTAGATAATCCTATTTAGAGATCTGCCTATCTACCATAGAAATGGAAAAAATCTAGAATGTGCTGTCTAAAAATGGCCTGCACTTCATAGTCTAACTAGATTATCATGCCTAGATGATAATCTAGTTAGACTAGAAATAATAATAATGATATTAATTCTTTTTATCTCTTTATTATGCTATATTATTTTGTATAAATACAATCATATTTCTTTATTTAATTTCTTTATTAAAAACTTCTATAAATAAACTGATATTTTGATTGTTCTGCAGTTTTTTTGACTGATAATAAATAAAATAGTATAAATAAAATAATATAAAGCAAATAATGAAACAAAATAATGGAATGAGTAAAGTAAACAAGAATGAATCAGAATAATTTATAGATACCCAGTATTAATAAAATCAAATAAAAATAAAATAAGATATTAATATTAATTAAAATATAAAATATTTATAGAATATATATGTATGTTTCTGTTTGCATATGTATTCATGGATACATATTAATTTATATGTATTTTATATTCCTTATTATTTTTAATATTCCCTAATTATTATTGTTTATTATAAATTACATTAATTATAAAATAATAATCGTATAGTTTCAAATTGATACAGTATTTATGATTTTTACATTTATATAAGTTTTTATGTGATGTTATTCTAATTTTTAAATATTTTTATTATTATTTATTTTTGAATCACATATAAAATCTATCATGTTTTTGTTTAATTCTTTGTTAGTAATACATATTCTATTATATTAATATATTATTAGAAGAACAATTACAAAGATCAAAAAAGGATTATTTATTAATAACAAAGAAGTAAGATGCCTTGTTGGGGGGGGGGGGGTAAAAACTGGTTAGGGCAAGCATTCAAATGCATTTCATCCCAGCCTATCAAGACCTCTCAGTCAGCTGTATTGGATCTTGGGGAATATAAAGTTGAAGTTGGTCTCCCATCAGCCAAAGTGGAATCTTTAAAAAATGTAGTTAGGAAACTGCCTGTAGTTCATCTGTAATTATTAATTAATGGGGTCTGATGATGAAAAATCTGTCATGTCCATAATTTGTGGTAATAGCAAACTTATTAAATTAACATCTATTTTAAAATCAGAAGGACATTCTTTGACCCTCATAACAAAGCTAGGTAAACCTCCAATCCTAATTATGGCATGGATCATTTTTTGCAACTCAAGAATGACATCACAATCAGTTCTGCCGTAAGTCTAATAAAGAAACATCTTCAACTCAGTCATCTTTGACTAGCATTAGAAACCAAAAAAACATTGGATTCCTCCATATCATGTGTGGCATTATGTGTAGGCTCAGGTATCAGCATACTTAAAGGTGTGAATGCTGACCTCTATCTTACTGGAGAGATGTCACATCATAATATTTTAGATTGCACTTAGAATGGAATAACAGTTGTGCTTTGTGAGCACAGGAACACAGAACAAGGCTTTCTACCCAGGTTAGCAGAGAAAATTAAATTGCTTTTAGACAGTCAAGTTCATTTGTTTGCTTCAGAAATATTATTTTATCATTCATGTGACTGTAATCAAACATCATAACTAGTTTTTATTGTTAATGACTATAATTTATGGTTATAATAGAAGAAATGCAAAATTCAACAAAGTTATTACTGAACGCAAATTTAGATTGAAATATTTCCAGTATTTTTATAAATGGCTGTGAATAGCTGTAAAAAACAGTCCATCCAATAAATAAGGAAGTAAAAACAATACATAAATATAAAATCCATTAATTAATATTTATCATTGCATTAAAAATATATTGATAAATATAATTTATTATATAAAAATTATATAACTAATTCATTATCATTATTGACAGGCATTCCAGAAAAAAAAAATGGAAAAAATTAAAAATAAAAATTAAATTGCTGCTAGAGTTAGATATATTTTCAAATAATATTGACTTTAAAACAATAATTTTAATGTATAAAAAAATCATAAATATATCTTAGCATTAAATAAAATATTGCTTCTATGTATATATTCTAAAAAGTAAATTATATGATTGCAATAAATAAATAACTGAAAAATACACCCACAATTATGGTAGTGTGTCGACTCTGTAATGGGAAAAAAACTACCAAATTACATTAAGAAAACATTATTGTTTGAATGATTAACTAATTTTGATACTGATCATCATCAGTATGCTAACAGTAATATAGTAACAGAATGTAAAAAAGGGTAATATGGAAAAATGCAATCATCATCATTCTTTCTTGATATTCATCAACAAACAAGTAATTATATAAGTTATATACATGACAACACCACATTAAATTTAATAAGAGAATCAACAGTCATCTTTTGTAACTGGATTTAAAGATGGTTCAACATCAAAATGTAGGCTAATTATGTAGCCAATGTCAAACTTAGGGAATAATATAAAAGTGATTAATTATATTACAATTGCACACCAAAATATCTAAAAAAATTCTGGGATCCTGATACATGCTGATCATTGGTGTTTTTCCCAAATGGTATCATAAATATAATGACTATCTATAAACTAATTTTTAATTTGTATAAATAAAATGCAGTGAAGAAATTTAAAGGTGATTTTTATCTTTACACCATTCAGAGAACTATATGGATGTCCAACACAAACATTTACCCCACATAAATATAAATCAATCACTATTGCTCAAGAACTAGTCCAGGATCACAAAGACCATAGAGACATGATAATGAACAAGAGAAAATACAAATATATATGCATAATCAACTTTCTGTTAAATGGATTTACTGAATCCCTTAGAACACAAGTCTATGATGAAATCAAAACACACACACTTGCCAATTCACAAAACAAAAGATATCAACACACAAAAAATATAATTTCAAAAACTATTATTTTTTAAACAATTATTTAATAAAATTAAGTAATAAATAGTAGAATTTAGAGAAATATGATGGCATAACAAATTCAAGTTTAATACATTACCATATAATAATTATATAATTTAATATAGCAAACAGAATTATTTCCTAATGATTTTTACCAATTAACTAACACTTATTTTAATTGAGTTATTCCTCTTTTGCAATAGCAAAGCTGAAAAATGACATTTTACAATAAAAATTTAAAAAATTTAAGATTAGCTAAAACCTCTTTTTCATTTGAAAATGGGAAGATCTCATATACTTTAACATTTGAAAGGAAAAATATAATTTGAAAACATGTTTTAATGAAACAACTAAAAAATTTATTCATCAATATCATTTATTAGTTATATTATTAAATATTTATAATGTACACGTGTATATTATGATACTTTATGTTACATGGATTTCATTCTTTTAGTCCTTTGTAATTCTGAATGTCTATTTGATTACTTTTTCATTTTTGAAACTTCAAATGTTCAGTTTAAAATTACAATAGTAATATCCAAGGTATGTTAACACAAGTTGAATTTATCCATTATTTTCAATAAAAAAAATTTCCATTAACTTCTTTTTTGTAGTTTCAAATATTGAGTTTAAAATTATAATATTAATTTCCAGAATAAGTTAACACAAGCTAAACTTATCCATTGTATAATATAATAATATTTAGATCAGGTTATCATAGGCTGACCCTGTTACAATTTTGATGGACACATGAGGCTTGTTACAAATTTCTCTCAGAATATTCTCTTTCTGCTATACTTTCTTTTAGTAAAACAGGTTACATAGTTAGGTTAGTGATGTTCAGCTTTTAGCTAAAGCTTAGCACATTGTTTTCTTCAACTCCATTCCACAAATCATTTTTGAAAACTAAAAATGAGTTCAGCCTGACTTTAGACTACAAGTTTAACTTCTCACTAAAAACAGCTACTGTTGCTGTTTTCTTTTCAAAAAAGATATACTGCTATTACTGTTTTCCTCAGCTGCTGGACTAAGACTGACTGTTAATGACTAGACTCAGAATCTGCTCTCTTAATATCTGCTACTTTATTTTTTGGAAACAAGCTTCATATGCATCCAAATACACACTAACTCAGAAATGTCAGCTTTAAACTCTGATCAATTGATTTTTATTTTTTTTACAAAAAGATTATTTTTTAATTAATTAAAAATTCCAATTACCCTAATTATTAAAAGTTTTTCTGTAGTTATTTTTTCTTTTTAATTAGTTGAAACAGATACCTTTAATTATACATTAATTTGAAAAACATTACATTTTTTAAAGAGAGATATTTTTTTTCAATTACTTAATAATAATTTCTAAAAAAATATTGATTCTTCTTTCAAAAATTGTTAAATATTATTTAATGATTTTACTTGCTTATCTCTTTTTTTAAAAATTATAAACAAATAATATTACTGAAAAAAATATTAATATTTATTTTAATCCTTTTTTCTTATACTAACTACTCTTAAATATTAATTATTCATATTATTTTATTTAAAGTGTTTAAAATTTGTCATACGATCTATTAAAGAATCCTTTCCTGAAAAAAAAAGTGAAGAATAATAATTCTCAATATTTTTTTTTTCATGTCATAGCATCAGCTGGGACGCAAACCCACAACCGTCTGCAACCAACTACTTGCTTGCAAGACAGCTGCGATGACCTCTTGGCTAACAATGCTTGATTTAATTCTCAATATTTAAAAAGAAAAATGTTGGTTTTGAGCACTATCTTCCCCTCTGAATATGATAACAACTGTTTGCATCATTTTTTATATTCCAGTTTTAAATTCAGTACAGAAATATAATATCACTTGAATACAATGAATAATTAGAAGTAATTACAAAATATATCAAGAGTTAAAAAACAAAATTTAAGTTAACAAAATAACTACTATATGACATGGTATTTTTATAATTAGAAATCAAAATTGATTCATTAAAATAAATAAAATAAAAATTAATCTTATCTTAACTTCACTACATCATATTTATGCTCCAAATACTAGACTTTGGAAAACTAAACTGAATATTTTAAATTAAAATCTAATATTTAAATAGCATAATAATGATTGCTACGAAAATACACATATGCATTGTGTAACGATATATAAATATGTCATTACATTAATTTAAAATAAAAACTTAAAAGTTTGCAAATAAAAGTAAAAAACTAAACGCTAAAATTAAAATGTTTTGTTAAATCGGATAGACATTCACACAGATGCCAAACTTTAAAAATATTAAAAAAAAAAACAAAAAAAAACAAATAAGTATTTGAACATACTTTTTTATAAAAAAGTACAAGATTTAAAAATAAAAACAGGTATTAATTAATGTAATCTGTAAATGGAAATGATTGTTTATGAATTATCGAAAACCAAACTGGCCCTTGGGCTCTTCTATAATTAAAATGATCTGATGAAAGATAGATAAGAAAATAAAGAGAAATTAGCTTGACCAATGGAAGCACTAAGCCTTGGCTCGGACCCTAACGAAAGTGATGGATTAGTGACGTTTTGTTGATTGAATCCGTGTGGATAATATAAAAAGGGAAATACAGTTTTTTCGGACAGTTCCAGCATTGTGTGTTTGAGAGATGCGGTAGGACGCATATACCACACTCTCTATTTAAAAAAGAAAAATGAAAAGACTGTGATACCTTGAACCAGCTATTGTCATCTCCAGAACATTATCTTCCAATGGAGGCGTCGCAGGAATTAAAAGCAGAAACATGGACTCTTCTACCGTAAGCTATATTGACATGAACTCTAAATTTAAAAATAATTAAGAACTTTCGTTCAAGCTTATGAACTTCCATCTGACTTTTTTTAAGTTTAAAATCAAATTAATAATGTTTAATTTTATATGTTTTCCGATTGATAAAAATCATTTCCATTTTTTTTTCTTATTGTATAAATTATTTATTGTTTAAATTTTAAATGATGAAATTTAGGTTGGGTATAGACGTTGCATAGATTCGTTAGCGGTTGATTATGTTGAAGTTTTCACATTTGATTAGAATATATAGGTCAACGATGTTAATGCGGGCATCTTACGATGAATGCCAAGGGTCTCCTGTATTTCCTCAGCAATTGACGTTATCGATTGACTTTGTATTTTGATCGGTTGTGTTTAATTTGGAATGTTTTTGACCGTGGAATCTGTGCAGCCGATCTATACTCGACATTATAAAACAAATTGTATAAAAATAATCTGTACGAACATATTTAAATGTTAAATTTAAGTCGGGCGTGAATGGCTATATAGTTTTGTAAAGTTATATTAAGGGAGGGTAATCTTAGGTTATTTATTTCGTAGTTGAATTGGTTCAATGGATTGGATATATTTGTGTAATTGTAGATGTAGTATGAGATCCGCTACGGGCAGGATTATAGATATACACCACACACCTTCTGTTTGCCTATGGATGGATTTGTAAGATGGCAAAGGACCGCAGTCCATTCCTATGGAGTTTTATGATTATTGTTCTACTTGCCAACAGATGTCACATTCCTGTTGGTGGAGAGACAATGTCTTCTCTAATTCTACTTACTGATCAGATGTACATTCCTGATAGTCAGGTATTTTGTGTTGTCGTATTTTCATGCTACATTGAATACGTAAATGTATCAGATGGATTGGCACCGGTTTGATTGCGAAATTTGTTGCCTAAGGTTAAATCAGGGAAGAATATTTTCTTTTCAAATGCAGATCTATGTAGTCTATTCATACTTGACTATCTAAATAAAATATTAAACTCATTGAAACTTAGTTAAATGTAAAATTAAAAGTTAATATAAAATCTAAAATGTTGAATTTATTCCTCAAAATTTAAATGTTATTTTATATGTGTGTAAATAAATATTTTTATGTGTTAATTTCTGGCAGTGGCTTTTATTCTTTTATATTTAAGATATAAATTATATATTTTATTATCTCTGCTACTCCACTGAGTTAGTGACTTGAGCTAATGATCTGAATATTTAAATAAAGTGGAATCTTAACAGCATGTATCTGCCTACTCTATAAATTTTTCTAGGTTTAAATGCCTAGATGGTGCCTTGTAGAGCAGATATCGTAGTTTGTGGTTAGATTCAATCTTGACTTTCATTTCGATCGGTATAACTGGCACTTAATGTGGGGCCAGTTGTAATGATCCGGAGATTATCACTTAACGTAATTTGCAATTATGGGCACCATCTAGGCATTTGAACCTAGAAAAATTTATAGAGTAGGCAGATACGTAAGTCAAAAAAAATTTTTTTTTTTTTGCATCCGGTCGTTAGCCCATGTCACTAGCTCAGTGGAATAGCAGAGATTTAATAATATAATATAAAAGTATATATATAAAAAAGAATAAAATAAGCCACTGCCAGTAATTAACATACAAACATTTATTGATGCACATATATATATATAAGATTGAAAATTGTTTTAGTATCAGTTTACACTTTAACATTTAACATTATTTTTTTAACTTTACTTTAGATTTTTAATTTACATTTTAATTTCTATTATATTATAAGTTTACATTTTAATTAAGTTCGCACAGATGGGATTATAAAAGCTTGTTTTAATATGTTGCACATAGATCGGTTACATAGATTACACGGTTAAAAACATTTCAAAGTAAACATAAATGATCAAAATATAAAATCATTGATACTGACAATTGCAGAGGGAAATTTATAAGTAACCCAATAGTATTCACCATAAGATACTTGCATTGTCACCAATGACTTAAAAGACATCCGAATAAATACATTGTAGATACTCACCGTAAGGTATCATTATTTATCAAATGTTTATATATTTTGATCAAATATGAAAACCAAAAACATACTTAACCGATAACCAATCCATGCAAGCGTCTATAAACAACTTAAATTTAATGCATTTTTATTTAGGGTCGAGTATGAATAGACTACATAGATTTGCATTTGAAAATAAAATATTCTATCCCTATTTAACCTTAGGCTAAAATTTGAAGTCAAACTGGTATCAATTCATCTGATACATCGATGTATTCAATGTAATACGGAATACGGCAGCACCAAAAAGATTAAGAAAAGACATTGACTCCTCAGATAGGAATATTACATCTATCTAACGAGAAGAACAATAAAAAAAAAAACTCCATAGAAAGGGAACTGCGTTCTCCCGTCTTATAATTCCTTCCATAGGCAAACGGGTGAGTGCGGCGTATATATAAACGATTCTGCCAGTAGCGAATCTCCGACATCTACTAACTACATCAATATATCCAATCCATTGACCCAATTTAACAATGACATAAATAACCTAAGATTACCCTCCCCTAATGTAACTTTACAAATCTATACAGCCCTTCACGCCCGACTTAAGTTTAACATTTATATATTTTAATTTATCGGAAAATAGAAATCATAAATAAACTTAAAAGAACAAGTTAAATAAATGGAAATGATTTTAAATAAATAAATAACAAATACATCAAATAACATTATTAATGAAGAATTTAGTGTGGTCAGATAGGATTCTATTGCATTATTTACTAAAAGGTTTTAAAATTTAGAGTTCATATTGTTTCAAGTGAATATAAAGTCCTTACGATTTTTAAAACGTCCAACTTTATCCGTTGACTTGCCATGAACGTGAATTCCCACACCATCCTAAAGAGGTTAATATTCTGAAGGCCGATTTATTTATCCATCCGGAGATTTTTGCTTTAACTAGTCCTCAAGGTAGAAAGCGATAGTTCATTTCTTTCTTTCTTAGCAGAACTGAAGGGATTGAATCGTGCATCTCTTCAATCCCTTCTCCCACACCTCCACACCTAACACCTATCTGTCACATTGTAATAATCATAATCACTAACTAATAATTTCCCAAACTTGTCCTTTTATATTACTTTGAAAGATTGACTTAACATTATGTCATCGATGTGATGATCCTTTTCATTGAGGTCCGATTTCCCAATGGATTTATTTCATTTGCTAAAAGTTTCTATTGTTTTCCTATCTGACCAATGTTTTTACATTTAAATGCCCAAGGCTGGTTTACATTTAACTAATTAAATTTATCATTTCCATTTCTGATTAATTAACCTGTTTTCCAAATCAAAGATATATTTAAAGATAAATTTAAAGATATAATTTTATCTCCAAATCTTTTTAAAATTTAGTTTTAAAATACTTTTTCTTTAATAAAGTTTTATTTTAATAATTTTTCATTATCTGTGCGATTTAATATATACGAGTTTAAGATGATATTTAATTTCAATTTTTAATTCTTAAAGAAAATTTTTAAATGCGAACTTTTTAATTTACTTTCATGTTTAATAAATAAATAAAAAAAACAATGTAACGAACGTCTGTGCTCGTTACATATCAGTAAAGTTGTTTAAAAAAAATGATCAAAAAAAAAATTTACTTAGGGTTACTAATTACGGTACACGATTAACAAAATTTATAAAACGTTCGGTTAGTATAAAGACTATATACAAAAAAAAAAGGTTGACTATCGCTTTCCTAAGGACCATCCACATCTACACCTCCTCCCCACAAGAGTTCTATTATTTTTTCTTATACATTTTATTTTTCCACACAGCATGACAAGCAAGTTATTTAAATTATTTATTTAAGAAGGTTGCATTGAACTAAATACGTTTTGAAAGATAATGGATTTATACGTGTATATTTGCAGCACAATTATAAATACCACCAACTTATTTATGACTGATTAAAAAGCTTAAATAGGATTACACTGAAGGAAATTCCCAATGGTACTCATCATAAGGTACCACATTTCAATCATAAACTTCCGTGGCTGTCGCGCTATACACGTTAAAGCATAATATATATCAACAAACAAACAAAAAAAAAACATATTTATTGCAACCTTTTGACTTTTTTTTTTTAACAAAAATTAGTTTTAAAATTATTTATACTTTCTAGTGTTTAATATATGTGCTATTTCTTTCTGGCAGTGCTTTTATAAGATTTAAAATATACGACTTTATGTAACAGATAAAAATATTTCATTTTGAAAAAAGAAATTTACTCAGGGTATATGTGGTTTTTATTAATAGATCGGCCCAAGTTGGGTGGCCAGTTGTAACGATCCGGAGATTATCACTTAACGTAATCTGTACTATGGGCGCCATCTAGGCATTTGAACCTAGAAAAATTTATAGAGTAGGCAAATACGTAAGTCAAAAAAAAAAATTTTTTTCTTTGCATCCGGTCGTTAGCCCATGTCACTAGCTCAGTGGAATAGCAGAGATTTAATAATATAATATAAAAGTATATATATAAAAAAGAATAAAATAAGCCACTGCCAGTAATTAACATACAAACATTTATTGATGCACATATATATATAAGATTGAAAATTATTTTAGTATCAGTTTACACTTTAACATTTAACATTATTTTTTTAACTTTACTTTAGATTTTTAATTTACATTTTAATTTCTATTATATTATAAGTTTACATTTTAATTAAGTTCGCACAGATGGGATTATAAAAGCTTGTTTTAATATGTTGCATATAGATCGGTTACATAGATTTCAACGGTTAAAAACATTTCAAAGTAAACATAAACGATCAAAATATAAAATCATTGATACTGACAATTGCAGAGGGAAATTTATAAGTAACCCAATAGTATTCACCATAAGATACTTGCATTGTCACCAATAACTTAAAAGACATACGAATAAATACATTGTAGATACTCACCGTAAGGTATCATTATTTATCGAATGTCTATATATTTTGATCAAATATGAAAACCAAAAACATACTTAACCGATAACCAATCCATGCAAGCGTCTATAAACAACTTAAATTTAATGCATTTTATTTAGAGTTGAGTATGAATAGACTACATAGATTTGCATTTGAAAATAAAATATTCTATCCTATTTAACCTTAGGCTAAAATTTGAAGTCAAACTGGCATCAATTCATCTGATACATCGATGTATTCAATGTAATACGGAATACGGCAGCACCAAAAAGATTAAGAAAAGACATTGACTCTCATCAGATAGGAATATTACATCTATCTAACAAGAAGAACAATAAAAAAAAAACTCCATAGAAAGGAACTGCGTTCTCCGTCTTATAATTCTTTCCATAGGCAAACAGGTGAGTGCGGCGTATATATAAACGATTCTGCCAGTAGCGAATTTCCGACTACACCTACTAACTACATCAATATATCCAATCCATTGACCCAATTTACCAATGACATAAATAACCTAAGATTACCCTCCCCTAATATAACTTTACAAATCTATACAGCCCTTCACGCCCGACTTAAGTTTAACATTTATATATTTTAATTTATCGGAAAACAGAAATCATAAATAAACTTAAAGAACAAAGTTAAATAAATGGAAATGATTTTAAATAAATAAATAACAAATACATCAAATAACATTATTAATGAAGAATTTAGTGTGGTCAGATAGGATTCTATTGCATTATTTACTAAAAGGTTTTAAAATTTAGAGTTCTTATTGTTTCAAGTGAATATAAAGTCCTTACGATTTTTAAAACGTCCAACTTTATCCATTGCTTGCCATGAACGTGAATTCCCACACCGTCCTAAAGAGGTTAATATTCTGAAGGCCGATTTATTTATCCATCCGGAGATTTTTGCTTTAACTAGTCCTCAATGTAGAAAACGATAGTTCATTTCTTTCTTTCTTAGCAGAACTGAAGGGATTGAATCGTGCGTCTCTTCAATCCCTTCTCCCATACCTCCACACTAACACCTATCTGTCACATTGTAATAATCATAATCACTAACTAATAATTTCCAAACTTGTCCTTTTATATTACTTTGAAAGATTGACTTAACATTACGTCATCGATGTGATGATCCTTTTCGTTGAGGTCCGATTTCCCAATGGATTTATTTCATTTTGCTAAAAGTTTCTATTGTTTTCCCCTATCTGACCAATGTTTTTACATTTAAATGCCCAAGGCTGGTTTACATTTGACTAATTAAATTTATCATTTCCATTTCTGATTAATTAACCTGTTTTCCAAATCAAAGATATATTTAAAGATAAATTTAAAGATATAATTTTATCTCCAAATCTTTTTAAAATTTAGTTTTAAAATACTTTTTCTTTAATAAAGTTTTATTTTAATAATTTTTCATTATCTGTGCGATTTAATATATACGAGTTTAATGCGAACTTTTTAATTTACTTTCATGTTTAATAAAAAAATAAAAAAAAACAATGTAACGAATGTCTGTGCTCGTTACAATTGCAAGTCAATACTGTCTCTAACTAAATATAATCAGTATTAATTTATAAATATCTAAATATTCTGAGCAAAAAAATTAAATTCAGCAGGTTTACCAAATTAACTATAAGATGTCACATCCTGTTCTCTTTGTCTCTCTTTTTTTGATTCCATTATAAATTTTTATTAATACATCCAAATTTAGTAAATAAAGTGCATAGCAATATTTTTTTGAAAAATCTAATTATTTAAAGTAAAATTCAAAATTTAGAAACTTTGGTAACCTCAAAATGTTAATCCAACTTATTAAAATGCTATTTTGTTTCTCTCTTTTCTGCTTTAGTATATGACAAGATTTAAAGCTGTGGCTATGATAGGTAATACAAATTTTGTTTAATAGACAAATTCTTTGAATGTATTTAGATATTGGACTATTTTCATCATCTAATATAAGTATTGAATGTCTTTAGAAAAAATTAACTTTATTTAAATATTCAAATACTTTGATTGCTAGTAATAGCATCTGTGCTCTATTACTAACAATTGAATATATTTGGAATATTTAAATAAAGTTAAATTTTTTTAAAGACATTCAATACTTACATTAGATGATGTTTACAACTAAAATACTATCATCACAAACTTTCAGGTAATTCTTTGACGATTCTATAAAGATATTAACCAATATTTTCCATTTTTAAAAATGGCTTCTATTATATGAAACTGTTATTATAGTGGTTGGGGTAAAAATCTTGACTAGGTAGGCAAATAGTTTTAAGATTATCCATATAAATATTATTAATCTAGTTTATTCTTTGAAAGAGTTTGTAAATATAACTCATAAACTAAAGTCCAGATTTTTTTATCTGATGAGCTGTTTACTTCTCTCAATGATCTGTGGTTATTTAATTATCTGAATTTTCAGAGAGCTATTCCCTCTAAATCCTGTACTTAATTCTTTTGTTTTTAAAAAGAACTCATTTGATTAAGCAACAATGTATTATCTGATTTTTGGACAATTTAATTATTTTCTTTTTGTTTTGCTTTAATAAATAAAATATCTTATTCATAAAAATATATGCTTACATAAAATAAATTTATTTTATATGTATATAAAAATAACAATATATATATATGATTTAAATAAAAATAAAATTTAACATATTTTTTTTCAGATAACACAACTCTCCTTTTATGTTAATATTGTATTATCATAATATGAGATCTTAAAGTTTTCATCCAAACAATATAAAATAATAATAATAACAAAAATGACAATATCAATAATAATAGTATTAATAACAATAATAATAGATACTTACTTAAATGAATTAGGTTTTAAACAAAATATTAGACAGACTATATCTGTTGTTAATAATGAAAAGGCAATTAAAAAGAATACACTTGCAGAAAAAATGTTAATACCAGCTGCTGTGTGTGTGTCCTTGTTCAAAGCAGGAGATGTTAAGAAAGGCAATTAAACCAAATGAATAGAATCTGATTGGGCAAGCAATTATAAATAACCAATAAGGAAATATACGGAAACTGACCAATAACAAAAAATAAAGGTTTTCTCTAAATATAAATATCTGAAAGCTAATTAGGCAGTGTCTTCATTTTGGGCATCAACATGCACCTGGAAACAATGTGGACTTTAACCCTGCTGTAATTACTCCAGTAGAGTCTCTATTAGAGGTGTAAAAAGAGAATGTAGGTAATAAAGAGGCTGTCCTAGTTTCCCCTATAATTTTTGTATGCTATAAGGCTATATTTTAAATAATAATAATAATAATAATAATAATAATAATAATAATAATAATTATTATTATTATTATTATTATTATTATTATTATTATTATTATTATTATTATTATTATTATACTACTTATTGTTTCATTTGAAATTTAATTACTTAGATGTAACCTAATTGCCATATGTATATAAGTATTGTATAAATTCTATTTGTACAAATTAATATCGAATATTATTAAACTAGAATTAACCAAACTTGCTTCTATGTCTCATCATTTATTGTGCTAGACTAGTTAGTCAATACATAGCACAACTTGATGCAATTAGACAGTCATTTGAAAAAAGCACACACTAAAGGTATAGAGGCACAAAAAGCATGAGACAAAACTTAGTAATAGATACTCAAAGAATTAATAAAGACAGGGAATAGGGCAATTGCTCAATTAGGAATTGGGGAACTTGATGGTAGCTACTCCTCTGAGTGGCCTGGCTATACAACTTGTATTATTGATACTTCATAGTCATTAAGATAAAAAACAATGTTTCTAAAATTATCACATTATTACTTTTTGTAAAGCCTAGACTAATCAAGGTTCCAAATTGATTATGTGAACCAGAGGAACCAGAAAGCCTATCCTATAATTAAGTAATTAAATGATTAAATAGATACTTTAGTCCTGAACCATCAAAACATATAGCCCAGCTACACTCATGTAATATACACCAAGTAAAGGGTAAAAGTTTAAAGCTCTTAACATGACATTAAGAATCTTGGCTAGAAACTGTGCATAAAGTGATTATTTAGATGAAACATTATTGGAACAATTTCAATGGGGATTAGTGATAACAGACTTCAACAGAAGCTGTTAGCCATCCCAGACTTAACTTATACAGATGAAATCAAAAAGGACAGTATTCACAAGTTGGTAATCAATAATGCTAAAGAATTCCAACAGTAAACATAGATAGCTCAAATCAAACTTTAATTTCAAAAATGAGCAAATAAGAAAAAAATGAAAAGACAAATAGGGAATGTTTTCACTGCAGAAAGGCTGGCTACTTTGCATGTGAGTTCAGCATCAAGAATGCAAAATGCAATAATTGTGGGATGATGGGCTGCTTAGTGAAGGTTTTCCACACAAAACTAAATCTAAATAAACTGGGTAATTTCCAAGAAACAACATAAAAAATCTGAATAACTGACAGAAATCTATAAGGCCAAGATGGATAATAGCAAACAAATAATGCTGATAGTAACAAAATTTTGGAAAACCAATGGAAATAGAAATTTACAGTGGGTCATGTATATCAGTGATGGAGTGGAAAATACCAAAATAAAAGCTAAAGTTGTGAATGGAAATCCATAGACATAATTGAAGCAGTTAAAATAGGAGTTACAAATACTCATAGTAAAATTCTAAGACTATTCATAGAAAAGACAAATAGCATCATTAAAAGGTAGAAAGTGGTTCACCTATATTAAAATACACATACTAAATAGTGTGTATATAAAAAAAGAAGTGAAGAATAAGTATTCAAAATTATTTTCAGTGAAACAAGAAAAATTAAACACAAAACTATTTGAAATCAAGCTTTGAAAGAGAATAAAATCTATTCAATGCAAACCAAGAAAAATTCCATTTGCCCAAAAAATCTGAGTAGAGGTATCTCTAAATAAATTAGTCAAGAATGGGATATTAAACTCATGGAACAGGATGACTAGTCCATGCCGATTGTTATTGTGACAAAAGAAAATGGGGAAAATATGTTTATGCAGAGGCAATTAGTAAACTATAAATAAATTTATAGACAAAAGCCTATACTCAGTGTATAATGTCAGAGAAATTGTACTGATCTAAATGGGGCCAAACACTTTGCAAAACTGAATCTAAACTCAGCTTTTCATTAGATCTCAGAGTTAAAAAAATCTGCAGGTTTTTAACCAATTACAACTCATAAAGGGCTATACAATTATAATAGACTGCTATATGAAGTAACCTTTGCCCCAAACATCTTTCAATTGAGGGTCAAAACTCTGCTGAATGCCATCATACCTTATTTTGACAAAATCTTAGTAATGGCCAACTAAAAGAGAAACTCCAAAAAAGAAACTGATATATGAAAGATTAGAGAGTTTTGGACCCACATGTAATATGCAAAAATATATCTAGAACACAACTGAAATAAAGTTTTTTGGACATATCTGGTTCAGAAACATTGGAAGTGGGAAGAACCACAAGAGAACACTTTTTTTTGGGAAGATTAAGTCACTGCTCATTTCAGATTGTCTATTGGTATATTACGATCACAAGCTTGATTTAATATTGACAACAGATGCGTATCTGAGTATGGATTGAGGTGGTTTTATCATTTGTTGTCAGATAGGGAAATACCTAAAGCAATTATATTAAGTAGGTTGACTACTGACAAAAAATTATAGTCAACTTGACAAGGAAGTGTTGGTGGTCAGTGTTTGATTGTGGAAATTTCCCCAATACATCTATGAAAGAAAATTTTAAAATTATAACAGATCATTGCTTGCTTCTAGGTATTTTAGCCAATAAAAAAAGCTACTCTGGACCATCTAAGCTTTCATATGATTCAATGGTACAGTTATGATGTCGGCTTATGACTACAAAAGATGTTCTCAGACAGGGTAGACTGATCAGACAAGCAGATGCCTTATCTGATGTACTATAGAAAAACCAAACAATAATAAAGAAATCAATTTGTTGGATCAGTGGAAGCCAGTGGCAATCAACAGTAAAACTGTCACTAACTGAACTTGGAAGTGCAGCAGAATATCAAGCACTCATGGGTTGTAATAGAAAGGATGAACCACTAAATGTCACACCATATTTAAATCAAGCACTATGGACAACTAGTCAACAACTATTTTCAATAGGAATATAATAATGGGGGCAGAGTGTTTAATCCCACTTGTAAGCCATAAAAAGTATTAAAATTGATTCATCAAGGTCATGCTGGCATGATAGGGCAGGGCACTACTTTCATGCAGCAATGTACATCAACTGGGTATGAATTTTAACAAAAAAAACATAAAAATTGCAGACCTGCCAGTATCCCACAAAAGTAAACTTCATGGCTTAAAAAAATAGGGCAGGGAACCATCTACATATTAACCACTGTAGTCTGATCAATGGTAATTTAATTCTTGTATTGGTAGACACTGTCTCAAGATGGGCATAATATAAATTTGTGCAAAAAAACCCTCACTCTACATGAAGTTTTCATGTCATAGTTCCCCAAAATGCTAGTTTCAGTTAATGGGATTGAATGCATTTTGAATTTATCAATTCCTTTCTAGAAGAATGAGGAGGGTGACACATAGTAGCCCTCCAATATCACCCAGAGTTAAATGGAATAGTGGAGAAAGCAGTGCAACAGCTGTAAAGTTAGTCTTAAAAGAATAAATTACTCAAACAGTGTAGAAACTCTGAACATAGTGATGATGCACCAACCCATCATGCCATTCACAAACACGGGTAAGTCACTTGACAGGAATATTTATGGAAAGAAAATTAAGAAATAAACTATTCATCTACTTGCTGAAAAAGATACGATCAACAAGAATTTTAAAAAATAGTTACACCACTGGGGAAAATGTGGATCAGAGACAGCTTATGAAAATCATGAATCAAAGGCCAAATAAAAAATCTGATTTCAAACTGAATTGTGGAAGTTCAAACCTCAACGGAATAATTTATAGATATCACATAAACCATGTCAGAAAAAATTGAACTGAAACAAATGTGGATGTGAATATCAAAAAGTATGAGGAGCCAACTCAAACCTGAAAGGTCTCCCAAAGAAGTTTGTGCAGAGACTCAGGCAGTGATGGATACTGAACCGGGAAAAGGAATCTAATATACTCAAACATCAATTGAGTTATATGAAATATCAGAATACTAAGAGATCTCAATGTCACCACCAAATCCTTACATATCTGCAGGATTATGTATATTATTCCAAAGAAAATTAAAAAAAAAAAAATATTTTACCAAGTTTCTTGAATAGGATTAGGTAGTACTGTGTATGCACATTCAAAACAGGAAGTGTTAAAGAAGGCAATTAAATCAAATAAATAAAAATGAATTGGGTAAGTAAATAAAAATGACCAATAAGGAAGTCCACAGAAACTGACCAATTGTGGAAAAATAGGAGGTTTTCTCTCAAGGTTAATGTGTGGATTATAAATATCTGAGAGCTAACTAGGCAGTGCTTTTGTTTTGGGCATCAACATGCATCTGGAAACTGTGTGGACTTTAACCTTGCTGTAATCACTAAGTAGAATCCCCACTTAAGTGTAAAATGGGGGTGTACATAATAAAGAGACTGCTTGGTCTATATTATAATTTTTATATGCTGTAAAGCTATATTTTAAATTATTATTTTATACTGATTATTTCATTTGAAATGTAATTATTTAGATGTAATCTAATTTCTATATGTATAAAAATATTTTACAAATTTTACTTTTACAAATTAGTACTGAATATTATTAAACTAGAAATAACTAAATGTTCTTGTATGCCTCATGATCATTGTGCTAGATTAGTTAGTTAATACATAGCACAAGCTTAAATATTAGAAGGCTAAAAGTTTAAATAAACTAGTAAATTAAATATTTTTAAAATTAGAACAATTTTTTTTAAATTTCATTGGTGAATTGTTTTACCAGGATTGTAAATGGAGATAATCCAAAAAATTGAAAGATTACAAATGTAGTGTTAGTTTTCAAAGAAGAAAAATGTAGTAGAGACTTGAATAATTTTAAATTGTTAGCAATAACATTTATATACAAACTTTCATTATTTGTTATTGTAAATAAATTTAAGGTATGAATGAGAAAAAATTAAAAATAAGTAGGAAGATATAGGGATGATGTAAATTTGGCTTCATATTATAGCATTGGTTTAATCTTTAATTTGTGGAGATAAGTAATATATTAGACAAGAAATTTTAGATACTGAAAAAAGCATATGTTAAAGTGACCAGAAAATAATTACGATATAAAGTAAAAGAAAAGCAATTAAAAAAATTGTTTATTATAATTATTGAAAAAAATTATTAAGATTTAATTATAGGATATAAATCAATTAACCAAACTATAATGGAAAGTACAAATTAACAATTGTTTTTTGTAGAATAAATTTTTAAAATAATAGTAAATATATATAATAATTAATAAGATAGTGATTTCATATATATATAATATTATGGAAGAAAATTAGTCTTCATTTGTGCAAGTAATTTGCCAATTCAAAAATCAGGATCATAATAGGTTCAAGCCCTAATTTATGCATAGTCAATAAAAGTCGATTTATCTAATGCATAAGCTTGAAGTGTAGGTGGAAAATCTATCCTTTTAAAATGTTTATTGACAGTGTGCAGGTCAATTTTATAGCACAAGTATGAAGATTAGTTGTCTTCTATTACATTACATATATATAATTTCTACATTATTAATTATATATATTCAACCTAATAAAATTCAGTCTTGCAGGTAGTTAAAAATGAGAAACTTACTTTTTCCTGTGATATATAAACTGAACTTGGGTAAATAATTTAATTTAAAATTTAGCCTCATAATAGGTTTAAGCCTAATTTAGGCATGGTCAATAGAAGTTGGTTTATTTAAAAAATAAGCTCTAGGCATAGATTGACCATCTATGCTTTTAAGACATTAACTGATGTGAAGTACATATCAATTCTATAACACATGTGAAGACTAATATTTTTTCATAATATATATATAATAGAATGAATAATCCTCATTTCACCTTCATTTTTGTCTAGCTAACTTTGCTATAATAGATTATTTAATGATGATGATGATAATATTAAAAATGCAGAAAGAGTCTATCACCTTTATTCTAAATACATTAAGTAAATATTATTCATGGAATTGAGATGTGAAAGAAAATTTTATCATCTTTCAATTGCATTTTCTCATTATTATAAGGGATGTCAGAATTTAAAAACTAGCTCATAAAAGTACAAATGACTCTTTATTTGTTTATTAAATATCAATGAATAATTATACAAATAATCATTTACTTCAGAAAGAATATTTTCAAGAGGAATGTAATATTGCAATTAATTAAAATATAATTACATATGATATTTCCATAAGTACTCATTTTATTTATCCTATGTCTTGTGCATATTTTATTTTCAAAAATAACAGAAGATACCAGAGAATAAATTTAAATACTAAACATATCACTGTTAGAGATATTTAATATTCATCATTAAAGGAAAAAGTTAAGACTTTATAATCTTGTGAGATTGATTTTAAAATTAATTAAATTGAACAAATACACAAAGAAAATTTATAGATGTAAAATCATAAAAATAAATAATTTATTAATAAAGTATAACAGAATATGAATTTTAAAAAATATATACAATTGATTGGCAATGCAAGAAGAATACATATTTTAGATTTATACAAAACATATTTTTTCATTCACATGTTCATATATGATATTTTTAAGATGTAGAAGGAAAGGGTATTATAGTCCAATGTATTCTCATATTTATTTAAAAAAAAACGAAGTATATGCAATAAGTCCAACTAATTCTAATATCCATACCTTATAAATCTACATCATATAAAAAATTTAGATAATTAATTACTATATTAAAATATCTGTGCATATTTCTTAGTATACAAGATAATAGAACATACAGGTGTGATCAATAAACTTGGCTGATATTTGATCTAGAATAAAATACAATATATTAATTAAATACACCCTGAGATACATGATTGCCATCATATAAAAAAAAAATTTCCCACTGCCTCTACATAGGATTTTTAAAGATTTCCCTCCCATCAACAAAGAATGCAATCTAGTAAACATAAATATTCAGGGAATGCTACCATAATAATAACTAATTCATTTTAAAAATATTTTAACATATAATTGGTAGCAAGTATTCTAAGATCTATTCTATCATGGCTATACAGTATATAATAAAATACACTTGAGTATATAGTCTTTCTTCATAAAACTATTATAACATAATAAATATTAGAGATACACTTTTTAAAGTAAGCATTGTTAAATTAAAATATGGATTTCTTATCTCAAAACCACTGAACCATTTCAGATTATGTGATCTAGGATAAAAATTCAACCAAGAATCTCCAGGTAAAATATGATGTATAATTTTATCTTTTTATGTTTTTAATTAGCTTCAAATATTTTATTTATAATAATAATAACTTTGAAGAAACATTTATTCAGCTAATAAATTCATTATGATTTTCATTTATGTAAAGAAACTATGCACACACATATTTAAAAACATTATTTTTAGTCCATATTTCTATCAAAAATTTAATTATCTAAATTTAACATAAAGTTTGATATTTAAAGGTTTCAAAACTAATTTTACCTATTTCATTCTATCAAGTTACTTCTTTCTACAATTATTGATGTTAGGCAGAATAAAAGAACTCATAAACAAGCAATGAAAATTATCTATAATAAATTCCTTGGGAAGACTGATAGTAAATGACAAACTTCATTATGCAATTCCATGCAGAAACTTTAATGTAATTAATTGACATAATGGACAATCTGCCAGATACAACAACTTAATAAATATGTGTAATTTTTTAGGGATGGGGATGATGGTGGGGGGGGGGGTGTTGAATTCCTTAGATTGTTTTATGGGAAATTTCCACAGGCTTGATAATTTGCTAAACAGTTTAATCATCATGAAGAAATTTAAGAAATTGTTTTATTATTGAATAAACTTATTCATTTAATTTATGGGTTTTATTTGTTTTCTTAATAATGATAATATAGACTAATAAAAGAAAACAATTACTAAATGTGATATTTTAATTAAGTAGATAAATAAATATATGAACAGTTCACATCTAATATTTTTTTATATACACAAGCAATAAGCTTTCAACAGTTTATAAAATAAAGTTAATATAGAATGTATTTTCCTATAATTTAATAACTTGTTAAGTTTTTTTTTTTTAATGAGGAACTTTTGACAATTAAATCAATGAAATTTTTTGTAAACTTCAATTGTGATCCAAAAAATTATTAAAACTCTTAATACCAAAAAAAAATTATTATTTACTAATTCATCAATGTATTGCTTACTATTGTAGTAAACTTTAACTTTGAAGAATAAAATATTAAATGCTAAAAAAATCTGTCATTACATTAGCAAAATTTCTAGAAATGAATTTTCTTCTTTAAGTAGCAAACAATTTTAATTGTAATAATTTGGCAATAGATAAAAGATGACAGAATGTGTCTTAATTAAAGAGCATCCACCAGTGACCTCTTTACAAAACAATGTATTTATTTTAACACACAAGGTTAAAACCTTGTGTGTTGAAATAAATACATTGTTTTGTCTTCTAAGAAAATAAGCGAGTGCATACTTGTCCTATTATTCTTGTTTGGTGTCACATGAATTTGAATTGCCACATATAAAATTTTGAGTAAAAAAATATTTTTTACTGGAAATCATCAAAATTTTGAAAAAAAAAAAACCCTTACTTAGTAGAACACCATGTGACAATTTAAATCATGAAAACTATATTAAAAAAAAGAAACTTTTAAATAGTATTAATATTTTAATTTTAAACTATTTTCACATAAATATAGAATTTACAAAAAACAGTAGTCAAACATTAATAGGGTTTTCTGTCATAAATTTTTAAATTGTTAAAATAAATAGCAAATTTCAGATCTTCAAACCAAACTAATCAATAAAAAATGGAATTAAAATTTTGATTTAAAGCATGAAAGTATACTATTTCTAGATTTAGAAAAAAAAACTTTTAAAACTATTTATTTTTTAATAAGAGCCAAATTAAAATTCATACACTTATTTGTAATATTATTTTATTAATATGTGTTATGCTTTTATGCACTTAAATTATGAGGTGAATATTTATGTTTACATTTTAGGATGTGTGTTTATATATGTGAATGCATTTGCATATGATGAATTCAGATATATTATTTTATTTAATGCACTAACTACTCTTTACAATATATATATATATATATATGCAAGGATCTTTTCTTCAAAAACTTCTTACCTTAATCCAGTATATTTAAATAAAAAAATTAATTAATTTTATAAATTCTTCAAATTCATGAAAAAATTTTATTTTATTATGGAATTAATTTTTGTATTGAATAAAAATAAAAAAATGAAAAAAACATTGATAACTAATGAATCAGGGGGCAAAAATGAGTGAAAAATGGAAAAATATTTCTTAAAGAAAAATAAATACTATACTTATTTGTGGGAATTAAAATTAGTAATTAACTTAAATGTAAATCAGAATGGGAAAAGAATTTGATAATAAAAAAAAAAGGGCATTATTTACTTACAATATATAAAACCAAGCACAATTTTATGAAAATTATGATTGTATCTAGTTTCATTTTTTCATTTATAAAAATGTTGTAGTGTGTTTTACCTTTGAATTATTGACAATGTTTAATAAAAAAATCAAATTGGCAAGAAATGCACTTAAAAAAAAATATGTTAGAGGCAGTATGAAGCTATACAATATAAAATGGGAAGGGCATTATTTCATATGAAAAATGCCAAAAATAAATTAAAAATATTCTGGAAGATTACATTTTGTAGATAACAACAGAATTGCTGAAGTCACTTTTAATTAGATTAATCAAAAAATGTCAACCAAGTTAGATGAGGTAATAAAATATGCAAGAGGACTGGATGGAAATTATATTTTAATGTAGCTATACAAAAATTGAAATGACTATTCCAATATAATATTAATCTACAATGTATAGAGAATTGTGATAGAACATTTAGAAAGTAAAAAGAGAGAAAGATCATAATAATTTAAAAAAAAAAGATAAAACAACAACAAAAAACACCAATAACAAAGCAAACTTGATATTAAATGATGGAACTAGAAGAGTAGAATCGAATGAAAAATAAGTACAGAAAATAATTAAATTTAAAATAGAATTTGGATGAATGTGTGATCAAAAATAATAAACATTTACTATTAGAATGTAATAATTTTAATAAGGATACTCAAAATGTAATAAAATTGTGGTATATAATGAATGAGAAGATTTTAATAACATCACATGATCACCATCTCTTATAATAGCACATAACAGTTATTAAACAGGCCAAACTCTCCATACAGTAGTGCCACCCTGTGCTAACCAGAGTAATCAATGGATGCCACTAGATGGGGAGTTTATGCACAAGCCTTCTGGCAACCATTGATTACTCTGGTTATCACAGGGTGGCACTACTGTATGGAGAGTTTTGCCTGTTTAAGATTTTAATAAGTTTTTTTTTTTTTACAGAATGAATGATAAAAAAATAAAATGAAGTTTTGAAAAATAAATAAAAAATAATTAACAATAAGGAGTTTGTAACTACAGCAAATATAAATTAATAATAGCCAATATATATTAAAGTTATTTTTTTTCGACAAAAGTTGCTATAATACATGCATATTGAAATCCATGAAGTTTTCTGCAAAGAATTTTTATTGAATTATAAAAGTTATATACAGTGTATACATATATTATTGGAATTATAGGTAATAAGTTTATTTGTTTTTTAGGTGTTCAAAACAGTTATTATTTATTCTTTATTATAACATTCAATGTTAGATAAAGATATAATTCAACTTGAAAAACGTTACAAAGAAATAACTATTTTGTTTGGTTTTTTTTTAAAATTGATTAGCAGCAAATTATTATAAGCGCATTAATTAATACTTAATTTAATACGTAGATAAATGATATTTCAAGCAAAATATGGGCAATAAAAAGATTTATATTTCTAAACAAAATTAGCTATTGGTAAACATATGAAATTGAAAATAATAATAGTATATCAAATAATAGTCATTTTTTCTTGTTATGTAATAATAAATACATTATAAAAAAGTTCAGATTTTGACCTGGAATCCAAATATTTGGACTTCTTAATTAAAATAAATGTCAAAGCCCTTCTTACTAATTTTTTTTTTTTTTTACAAGCAACACTTCACAAATATAGATTCATTATATGCCCTCTGTCATAGAAATGAAGAAACATTGGAATACTTTCTTACAGATTGTTTCTTGCTTCTTCCTTGTCATACTTTTATCACTAACATGACTCATTCCAACTCACTAACAATTAACAACCTCATTAAAAATATACAAAGTGGTCTTTTTCCCAATATAAGAATTACTACATTCATTCTTTTCACACTCTTATTCATAATATGCTATCTAAACTTTAATCCCACATTTCACAATATCAAATTACTCTTTCTAATAAAATTAAATTACATTAAGACCAAAGATCAAAACCATGCACTAGCTGATATTTTTGCAGCTACATGGAATCTGATCTCATTAACAACCTAGTGACTAGACTATATACATTGATTATTGCTCAATTATACGAACATTCTTATCTCACTATCTTATTGCTTTTCTACTTGAAATCTCTTTTGTTTCTATGACTTGTAAATAATCTCCAATGTATATATATATAAAAAAAAAACCCAGCTCACTTCGAAAGTATTTGAACAATTCTGTTTGGAATAAATAAAATAAAAATAATAAATAATATTATCACTTTAAATATCAAGAATCAGATAAATAATTTTCCAAAATTAAATACTTTTTTTTTTCAATCTACTATATCATGATTAAAGTTTAACGTTTTTGTTGATAAAAATTCAATGATGAAAATTTATTTCAATGTTTTGAATTCTTTAGAGCTAAGTTATATATTGAATGGTGAGTACAAATTCAGTGTTATTTAATATAATCAGTGCATAACGCTATACTGAAATAAATATACAAATAGTAAATCACTCCACATGGTTAAGAAATCTATTTTGAGCTGGCTATTTTGAAATACGAACTCTAATGTATTTATATATTACTTCACAAAGGGCGGTACTGGATTTCTTAACCGTGTGGGGTGATTTAATATTTGGGTTCTTGTTTTGACCCTGTAATGCGGCCGCAAGAGGTGCTGTTTCTGTGTCAACACACAGAAGCATTCAGGTTACAGGGCCAAAAGCAGCGTTTCTCATTACAGCCGCTAGATAGCGCTGATCGCGAGCTAAGTGCATTTACCTTACGTCATCTGCTACCAGAAACAAACAATAAACCAGGTGGCGCTGATATCCAGGCGTAAGCAAATTTAGCATACGTCGTCTGCTAACAGTGACTACCAAGAACATTGAATGCCCGATTGCCGGCGCTGTTGCCAGCCATGACGGTCGACTAAAAGCTAGAACCAAGAATATTGATATTCACTTGGCGGTGTCTATGCACGTACTTAATACAAAGATAACATATAATGTACTCTAATCAGTAATAATGTTACATTCTTTTTCACCTTCAAGTAAATCGATGTATTTAAAATAGTTTTTTTTTAAAATATACCTTTTTTTAAAACTATTTTACGACTTTCAACACTACTAAAAATCGGTCTTTTTTTTTTTTAAAAAAAAAAAAAAAAAGCTAATTTTCGAAACTGCGTTATTTTAAAGGTGATTGTTTGTAAAACTTTTTTTTTTTTTTAAACTAATACAAATTATATTTCGTTTTCAATTATTCTTTCGCTATCGTGTTATTTTCAAAAGGTTTTTGTTCTTAAAACTAAACAAAATAAACCACACATTTAATAGAAAACAACGCTTTTTTTTATTAACGTTAAGATGCTACAATGAAACATTGATGTGTCGTAACAAGTAATAATGCGCGCTGTTATGCACAAGCAATAATTCGAATATGATTCATTTCTATCCGTTTATTTTTACAATATCTTTAGCCGAGAGAATTTTTCTGATCTGTTGTTCTGAACTTGTTCCTGTGCGATGTTTCTCTTATTACAATTGTTTTAAGTTCTGTTATTCTATTTCTAAAATTCATATTTTAACTAAAAACCGTATATTGCAGTTTATAGAGATTTTGATCTGTTTATCAAAGAGTTTCGTTCACAATAAATATTTTTAAATCACTTCAAAGAAAACAAACCAAACTCTCCTTTAAATATATTAAAATACCTATTCAGTTCAAATGTAAAAAAAAGTTAATTGTACAATTTATGTATGCACATACATGTATTATTTGTAATATAAGATCTAAATAACTCAACTATACTTAAGAGGTCAGTCAAAAAGCAGATTTCATTGCTCTAACAATTTCCTGAATAAGCTCTTGATTATCATCCCACTTTTCAAATAATCCATAGAAAAACATTTCCATTTACTTAATATCATAAATGATATATAAATTTATAAACCATTCAAGTTTTACTATCTTTGGTGAAAAATAAATTTATTAAAATTAATGCGTGTAAGCAATAAAGCATCAAACACATTTTTGTGAAATAACAAACAAAATATAGGATTCATAAAATTGAAGAGTATGGACAAGACCCTTATTATCAGTTCCAATTTGCTGTGAAGAGGTGTTGCTTATAAATATATTCTACATATTATTGTATTCATTGTAGGCTGAATAAGATGTTAGAGAATTGCAGTTTGTGTAGTGTGTGGTGATTTATCCATGAACTCTCTTCAGTGTAAAAATCGAGTAGAAATATTCAAGTTGTATTTAAAACTTTAGGATCATTTTAATAACTAAAAATGTCATATATTCACAAGGAAATTTCAAAATAATACGTTTAATAAGTGTGGCAAAAATAAGATATTATAGAGACTCTGGAAAAAAAAAGATTTAGAGCAAAATGCAAAAGCTAATGATATTATAGAAAAAAGATTATGTTTTGAAGGAAACAACACAAGATGTAAATTAATGAAGATAGGACAGTAATTTAAGAGATGAGAGAGACAGTGTCATCCACAGATTTAAGTTGCAGGTTAAAAATATATACATTTAATATCTTTATTGATGGATAGAGTTTAAAATGTCATGGTCTATAAAACAAACAGATTGAGGAACTATTTTTGAAATTTGTATTGTTTTGTTTAAAAAGTTAAGAAAAAACATTGCAGTCAACTGCATTTAAATTATTAAGAGCAACATAGAATGTATGAGGGTACGTTGAAATAGATATGAATGTTTGATGCTTATGTTAGGCTTGTATACTGTTAAAATTAAAACTATTAGTTCTCAAGTAATTTGGAAGACATTGCCTGTCAAAATTGGATGATCATTGAAAATTATATATGATCTTAATAGCCTAAAATTCAGAAGCCTGATAGTACAGTCATTGCCAGTACGCTGTTTCTTTCTTTCATTATTGAATTAGTAATATCACCACAGCTTGTAAAAGTAATGTTACTTATTACAAGAGTTTAACAAGGAGTTAATTTGTTCCATAATTACGCTGTTAAAAGTGTTGTTAATTTTGATATAGGATATGTTGAGATGAACGTATAAACATTATGAAAGAATTTTGAGAAAAGTAAAGGCAATACATTTTTAGTAGATGCTTTCCAAGCTCAGGATTTATTAATGAAAGCTGAAATCTAATTAGAATTTTGCTATGGGTCACTTTATTTACTTTATGATAGAACCATCAAAGTGAGAGTCATGTGATGCTGCATACAGTTGAGAAATGATTAATTACTTGTTCAGTAATTGGAGGTTATTGTTTTATCATGATATAAGTATATTATCTGCAAAAGCTAATGAATATGTATTTATTTTTAATAATGGTAGAAAAAGTGTAATTAAATTTGCATATTAAAATAAAACAAGATCAAAGGAATTATTCTTATACTGCACTTTTAGGACCTTAAGTAAATAATCTATGTATATATAAAAAAAATTGATAGAATTTTTTACTCGGATAAATACAAAATACATTAGATCCAAGGAACTATAAAGGTAAATGCTACTTTATAGTTAATACTGATTGATAATTTGGAATTAAGGTAAATGTCATTTCTATCAGATCTATGAAAATTAAAACAGGCAAAACTCTCCATATAGTAGTACCACTCAGTGCCAACCAGAGTAATCATTGGAATGTCAGAAGGCTTGTGCATAAAATCCCCATCCAGTGCCTACTCATCCAAAAACCTCAGACTAGTCTCTGGCTTGTGAATGAGTAGGCACTCGATGTGGATTTTATGCACAAGCCTTCTGGCATCCATTGATTATTCTGATTGGCACTGAGTGGCACTATTGTATGGAGAGTTTTGCCTGTTTTAATAACAGTTATGTGCTAGCATAAGAAATGGTGATCATGTGATGTTTAGTGATCTATGAAAATTTTTGTAAAGTTGAACTGAATCTCAAAAAAGCAAAATTAACAATCTCAAGTTGAGACTAAAAATAGAATGTCATTTTTATTATATGTCTAGTAAAAAAAAAAGGTATTATAAAGGTTTTTAATAATATCTGGACATATTCTATATGCATAGTGGGCCACTGATGGTATGGAAGAGATAGGTTGGATATCTAGCTTCAAGAAAACTTAGAAGATATAAGATTTTTTAAAGAAAATTTTCAAAATTGATTCATAAACATATTAGGAAAAAAATCTGTAATTCACCACGAATCAATATATCATGTAAACAGTTGTTGCAAGTATGAAAATCTACTTAAGTAATTAAGGATGGCAATACATTTGTAACCTCCTGAGTGTAGACAATTTCTTGCATTAAATCAAATCTTAATGATTAATCAAAGTAAATAATAGTTTATTAGTTGATATTGTGAAATTGGTAAATATTTAAGTGTCTCTGTTAGGTGATATATATTAAAATTTGTCTATTTATAGATTCATTAAACCACCTAACTACTCACAAACATTATATTAAAAAATCTGTAGAGATTATAACCAGTAAATAAATTCAAGTATATTTATTAACTCCTTAAAGTTTTCCATTGTTTTCTGTTTGATCACAACCCCATAAGTTAATAATTGTTGAAATCTACCAAAAAATGCTATAATACATCATAATGAGAATTCTAGAGATATCATTCAGGTATAATTTTGAGTCACTACTGAAGCAATGGATCTGAAGTCCAATCCATGCTTCACATCTTCCTATAAACTTAATTAGTATTGTAGACCTGAATTAAGTTTATAGTTCGATATCAGCAGGGTTTTGCATTAGAGTTAAAAATAATTATGCTTATCAAATGTGTATTACATTTAAATATTTTGTTTTAAATAAATTTCATTCTATTAATAAAAATTGCTTAACCTATTAGTCAAACATATATATACATCTAGCGTATATATATGAGTTAATGCAAAATTCTGCTGCAATAAAATGCTTATTCTACTATAAAAAAAAATAATATATTGTTGTTAAAATTCTGTTAAAATATTTAGTATGATTTGATTTTGAGATAAGCCTGCCAACATTTTCTAAAAGAATGTATAGTTTTAATTAGTGAGCCATTCAAGTGTAATTAAAGATGGCCTTCTCTTTCTTTCTTTTTAATTAAGAGAATTCAAACTTTGAAGTAAGAAAGTTAGAGTAAAAAAGTTAAAGTTATTTTTAGAAAGTGTTGCTTTGAAACAAAGGAGCATGGGGAGGCTTATCAAGATCTCAGATCATACAAACAATAGAAGGTAGCTGACAGAGAGGGTATAAATAGAAGGGAGAACAAAAGATTGATTATTCAGATTTTTCTTTTTGAAGAATTCACATATTCAGATTTTCCTTTTGAAGGGGATTCATTCAAAGTTTTCTTGCTGGCATTCAGATTTCTCTTTGGAGAACTTTTTCAGATTTTGCTTGTGGAGATTTTATTTAAAAAAAGTAGACAACTGCCATCTTCAAAATCATGGAGAGGTTTGAACATGCTCAAGTTAAAAGCAACAGTATTTTGAGGGAAATGAATATGCTTGGCTAGGCAAATAAATAGCTTTGCCTATCGCCGAGGTTCCAGAATACCATTCAAAATGCCTTGATATCCACTCAATAATCATCTGAACTCTGTGCCGTGTCTGGAGAACTTTTCGTAAAACCATACTACATATTTTCATTGTCCGGACAACTACATCTCGACGGTCGGATCAAGCCACGAACGCCGTGGGGAACATGACCAAGGAAAAAGGACGGTAATTGTATCTCCTCTATTGAACTATTTCTCATGCTACCTTTTGTTCATTTTTTTTCTATTTGCTTCATTGAATTATCTGTATTTGTTATGTAACCATTTTTCTTAGACTAGTCTTAATTATATATATATATTGTGTGATCATCTATCTATATTTAACCTTTTTCCCTTCGCTATTCTTCCTTACTAACCTGTGTAAATATTTAGTATTCCATTGCGGTTGAGTTAATAGTTAATTTTTGTTCATTTAAAATCTCTTTCCAGTTTTATTCATGTTTGTTAATTAAATACGACTCAGTTTCTTTTGTATGCCAACTTGATCTCTTTGATAACGCCTCTTTTTGTCCGCCATTAGCTTATCACGTATATCTGATTTAGCTATATACGTTTTAAATAATTTTTAAACCCTGTTTGTAGCGCAAAGCAATTGGAAATGCTTGCGAAAGATTTTTTTTTCGTACGTTATCGAGAAGATCGAGTTGACAATTTTTAATAAAATTGGGAAGAAAAGAGTTAGACCGCAAACTTGTTAACCTGTTTTTATTGTCTAATTAGTTTGTTTCATTAATTTAGGGGAATAGCGGAGGCCATTATATCATTAGTCATATTATTAAAGTCATTAATTAAACATGATTTAACTATAAAAAGCTTGAGTTTCTTAATTATATTAAATGCTTTATTTTTACTTTTCAATGATCCAGGCACGCATAACGCAAAACACATGTTTCTTAGTACTTTTGCACATTTAACTATTTAGCTCCTTAGGATTTCCCGTCCATGTCTCTACCGCTGTTGCTAAGCTTTGTGGCCGGTTGAAAAATAATTTATGTGTGGCTCAGATAGTGTTGTTCGGTTCATAATAGCTTCGAGACTAGACGAATAGGGCAGAGGTCATAGTATTCTTGATTTAATATCTCGCGTATGGTTGGCCTTGAGGTACTTTCGCCTAGTATTCGAACTGGGTTAAATCAACATACATCATCTGACTGTCACAGTAGATTTTTTTTTCCGTAATTCTGGACGCCCATCGTGTGGCTATTCGAAATTTTCCATACCCTGCAATGCCCTGTATAACATTTGTATGTGGGTATAATGTTTTTTACTTTCTTCTGTTTTAAATTAATGAATAATATATATGTAGATTTTTTTCCCGGGTTTGTACGCATATATATAATGTTTTTTTAAAATAACACGAAATAATTGTTAGTTATACGTAAAATTTTTTGCTTCTAGTTGGTCGCAGTAGGACGTATGTCATTTTTTTTAAAAAAAAAAAATTAATTACTACCCTGAGAAGTTAGTTTTAGTTTAATATAGTTATATAAAAATATATGTATAATTTTTCCGAGTTTTGTTTCCTAATGTGAGCCAAATGTCATTTTTTTAAATTAATTAACAAGTTAAATGTGTCACAAAGTAAAAAAAAATTTTTTTCCGAGTTTAGTATATATATGTAATGAATAGTTTATATTTAAAAAGTTAACACTCCGTTAGTTATTTTTTTTTGTGTGTGATTATAAAATTAGATTTCAGAATTAAACCAATTTTATTTGCCTAATGAGTAGATTTGTCATGGCCAGTTCGCCATATTTGTTTTCGTATAAAGTAGATAGCTTCGATGAGGCGGAAGTGTCAAATATATACCCACCCGCCCTCCCTTAAATTAGCTTTCGTACTTTAGATTATTTTTAGTATTGCTCAAATATGAGAAGTTTTGATGTAATAATGTTTTTTTTTCGAAATATAGTGTATATTCGTTTGTGTTAATATTGTAGTAAAAAAAAGTACAATTAGATAATAGAATTTTTTCTCCGTTTGTATAAATTTTTGTAAGATCTTAGATAACATTTTTTTTCCGTTAATACAAATTTTTTCGAAGATCAAAAAGTTTTGATAAGTTCAAATTAACACGTGTCAACGTATGGTGTTATCAAATTTTTTTTTTCACTTTCTCTGCGTTTCGTTTCTTTATATTGAATAATTGTAATCATGTAAATTTTTTTTTTTTCCTTTTTAAAGATTTTGAAATTACGTTTCCTCGCAAACATATATAAATTAAGTTTTGTTTCAATACTAGCAAACTTAATTTTATCTTATAAGAAAAGTAAATGCGTATGTTCGTTAATAAATATATATATTAAAGATATATTTTTGTATAATATATATGTCAGCCACCCTTTAGTGAAGATTTTTTTTCTCCATTTCGGATTATGCTATTGAATCATTTATTGAGTAACCGTTAGGTGAAGACCCTTTGAGTAACCGCTAGGTGAAGCCCTTGTTTTTTTAGTGATCGTTTTTGGTGAAGATTCCCTTAGTAACCGTTTAGGTGAAGACCCCTTACACTTTAGAGTTCTCAATTGCTGAGTAGCCTGAAATAATAGGTCTACGTCTGCAATCATTGCTTCCTTGTTATATTTGCGATCAGCGTTTACTAGCCTGAAATAATAGGAGTATGCGGTCTGCAATATGACAAATCTTTCTAGTAAAAATCATGTACATGATAAGAAAAAAAAATATTTGTATAGGTATATCTGTTTGTATATTTATATGTAGTCATATATATGCATATTTAGTGTGTACATATTCATATATATGGATGCATATGGTATACACTTCGTTATAGTTCGGTAAAACCCGTTTTTATATAAATGTTTTTGAAACAGTTTTTGATCTCAATGCGTGATTCTGTAAAATTGCTTGATAATTGTTAATCTATTTCGGGTTGTGACCAAAATGGTAGTTTGGTTTCGATCCCAGGTGCATAATTCGGAGTGGCAGTTATCATGGAATTTTATTTTAATTTTTGGTTGTGTTTTTTTTGTTTGTTTTGTTAATCGTACTTTGGCTGTTTGAATTTTTTTTTTTATCATGACCAAAATGGTAACTGGTTTCGAATCCAGGTCAAACATATTACCTTACGTAGTTGTATACGTCTTAGACTTAACATTGTCATTTAAAATAGCATTTACTTATTCATGCAGAGAATTTCTTTTTAAAAGAGAAGTGAAACTTAAAATAGATTTTAATTGCATTTAGCTTTATAAACCTTATCAATGTGTGCTTGGATCATTATCCATTAATATGTATATTTGATATGGCCATTGTCTTGTCGACTGGCGCCCTTCTCAAATAAATTTGTCGGCAAGTGCAATCTCTCATATCGGATATCAAATAAACCAAACTATAGTAGATGATCAAAATAACAATGTATGCATAGTGAGCCAAAATAATTTTTAAACATGACTTACGTATATTTTGCTCACATATTCCTTTTGAAATATAAACTTGTGTATTAATGTAAATGCATTTTTTGTTAGTTGTTTCAGGTGTCAGAGAAAGTCAGGTCAAGCTGTAAGTTTATTATTTTTAATGATATAGTAACAAAGTAGCAGTGATATTTAAGTGAAATATATAAAAATAAATAAATAAAGTGAGGAGAATATATGTAGTATAAATATTAAAACAGACACGGCAGGATTTGATATTTTTTTCATGAACAAACAGACACATAGGCATAGGTTTAAGATGGGACCTCGTGAGCTAGGCAAAGTTAATTTCTGAAAACATAAAGAATTTAGAATACTGACTTATTTTTTTAAAGAACTAAAATTTTTCTTCACATACAGGATATAGCTCCTAGATACACGAAATACAATATACTTATATAGATTGTTATTAAAATACGTTTTAGAAATAAATTGTTTTATAACAAAATAGCCAATATTAGGCAAAAATGGAGGAACAGAAGAGAGGCGAAGTTTATAGGTCAATACGTACTCATAGTGACCAAGAAAATGTGAAAGATCTCATCACAGAAATGAGACAAGGATACAAAATGATGATGAACATGTTCCAAGAATTCATGAATATGACATCACAAAGAATGAACCGTTTGGAGGAAAACATGGGTCTCCAGCAACAACATACTACCAGAACAAAAGTATTACCAGATGATGATAATCAGGGAAAGGGACAAGACCAACAAGAGCAAGGTGATATTCAGGTTGAATCACTGATTGATGAAGAAGCATGTAAAGATAGTCACCACTTGGACTTGTCAGTCAAACACAGAAGGCAAAGTGGAGAACAAAATTGTCGAATCATAGAGGATAGCAAGAGCACAATGACGCTTCAGACTGTGGATTTGGTAAACGAAACTGAAAAGATGGGACAAGACATTAATAATAAAATGAGTGACTTGACTGGAGCTACTCCGATACATTTGCAGTATGCCACAGCATGTCTTCAGGTATTCCAAACCAAAATTTTAGTGGAAGAGGAGAAAATAGACCAACTAGGAAACCAAAAGATCACAAGCGAACGATTAAGACGGGCAGTGCTGCATCGGAAGACAAAACGAAACCGCCAATATCAATTCAGGCAAAGGAAGCAAGTGTGGCTGAGAGATCTGAGGCCAACTAGTATAGTGCAGAGAGAAGTAAAAAAGTTTTTTCCAATATATAAAGGCCCTCATTTGTTAAAAAAGAAGTGTGGAATAACTGTTTTGTTTTGGAAAAATAATCTCAGCATAAAAAGAGAATATAATATTAGAAACAGAAACTTAAAACCTTATATACCACCAGACCCCGGAAAATTTAGAAATTAAAAACATAAATATAACTTGTCAGATTAAAAACAACACGGACTTGATTTAAAATATAGGAGAGTGAATTATGGATAAACTGTTAGTTATTTAATAAAGTAAAAAAACACCGTAGGTAGCAACAAATTAAATATTACAGCAAAGAAAGAGTAGGCTTGAACTCACCTGGCACAAAAATTCTTACCTCTGACCTGAAGCAACAGCATTTTTTTTTAAAACATTTTTTTTTTTGTTCACTAACTATTGGGAAATGAAGCAATGGATCTGAAGTCCAATCCATGCTTCACATCTTCCTATAAACTTAATTAGTATTGTAGACCTGAATTAAGTTTATAGTTCGATATCAGCAGGGTTTTGCATTAGAGTTAAAAATAATTATGCTTATCAAATGTGTATTACATTTAAATATTTTGTTTTAAATAAATTTCATTCTATTAATAAAAATTGCTTAACCTATTAGTCAAACATATATATACATCTAGCGTATATATATGAGTTAATGCAAAATTCTGCTGCAATAAAATGCTTATTCTACTATAAAAAAAAATATATTGTTGTTAAAATTCTGTTAAAATATTTAGTATGATTTGATTTTGAGATAAGCCTGCCAACATTTTCTAAAAGAATGTATAGTTTTAATTAGTGAGCCATTCAAGTGTAATTAAAGATGGCCTTCTCTTTCTTTCTTTTTAATTAAGAGAATTCAAACTTTGAAGTAAGAAAGTTAGAGTAAAAAAGTTAAAGTTATTTTTAGAAAGTGTTGCTTTGAAACAAAGGAGCATGGGGAGGCTTATCAAGATCTCAGATCATACAAACAATAGAAGGTAGCTGACAGAGAGGGTATAAATAGAAGGGAGAACAAAAGATTGATTATTCAGATTTTTCTTTTTGAAGAATTCACATATTCAGATTTTCCTTTTGAAGGGGATTCATTCAAAGTTTTCTTGCTGGCATTCAGATTTCTCTTTGGAGAACTTTTTCAGATTTTGCTTGTGGAGATTTTATTTAAAAAAAGTAGACAACTGCCATCTTCAAAATCATGGAGAGGTTTGAACATGCTCAAGTTAAAAGCAACAGTATTTTGAGGGAAATGAATATGCTTGGCTAGGCAAATAAATAGCTTTGCCTATCGCCGAGGTTCCAGAATACCATTCAAAATGCCTTGATATCCACTCAATAATCATCTGAACTCTGTGCCGTGTCTGGAGAACTTTTCGTGAAACCATACTACATATTTTCATTGTCCGGACAACTACATCTCGACGGTCGGATCAAGCCACGAACGCCGTGGGGAACATGACCAAGGAAAAAGGACGGTAATCGTATCTCCTCTATTGAACTATTTCTTATGCTACCTTTTGTTCATTCTTTTCTATTTGCTTCATTGAATTATATGTATTTGTTATGTAACCATTTTTCTTAGACTAGTCTTAATTATATATATATATGTGTGATCATCTATCTATATTTAACCTTTTTCCCTTCGCTATTCTTCCTTACTAACCTGTGTAAATATTTAGTATTCCATTGCGGTTGAGTTAATAGTTAATTTTTGTTCATTTAAAATCTCTTTCCAGTTTTATTCATGTTTGTTAATTAAATACGACTCAGTTTCTTTTGTATGCCAACTTGATCTCTTTGATAACGCCTCTTTTGTCCGCCATTAGCTTATCACGTATATCTGATTTAGCTATATACGTTTTAAATAATTTTTTAAACCCTGTTTGTAGCGCAAAGCAATTGGAAATGCTTGCGAAAGATTTTTTTCGTACGTTATCGAGAAGATCGAGTTGACAATTTTTAATAAAATTGGGAAGAAAAGAGTTAGACCGCAAACTTGTTAACCTGTTTTTATTGTCTAATTAGTTTGTTTCATTAATTTAGGGGAATAGCGGAGGCCATTATATCATTAGTCATATTATTACAGTCATTAATTAAACATGATTTAACTATAAAAAGCTTGAGTTTCTTAATTATATTAAATGCTTTATTTTTACTTTTCAATGATCCAGGCACGCATAATGCAAAACACATGTTTCTTAGTACTTTTGCACATTTAACTATTTAGCTCCTTAGGATTTCCCGTCCATGTCTCTACCGCTGTTGCTAAGCTTTGTGGCCGGTTGAAAAATAATTTATGTGTGGCTCAGATAGTGTTGTTCGGTTCATAATAGCTTCGAGACTAGATGAATAGGGCAGAGGTCCATAGTATTCTTGATTTAATATCTCGCGTATGGTTGGCCTTGAGGTACTTTCGCCTAGTATTCGAACTGGGTTAAATCAACATACATCATCTGACTGTCACACTACGAATCCTTTATGAACTTTCATTTTAGTAATGGTTATTAGAATTTGTTATAATCATAATCTAAGATTGATCATATAATATCACAGAAAAAAAAGAATGAACTTTATTTATGTAGACTGGTGGAAGTGATGAAGAGAGAAATATGCGATCAATTAATGAGACTGAGAAATTGTCAACAATACAATCTGTAAGGACTGTTAAGTACTGAGAAGTGGAATAAAAATGATAGTTTGCATAATATATGGAAAATGCAAAATTGTAATCATTTATGGTTTGACTTCTTTGTGAAATTAAAAAACCACATATAATGACATCTTTGGTTTTAATGATGTTTTATGAAAATGTCAGAAAAGTAGTATTAATATTAGAATACATGTATAATTCTAACAAAGCCAATAATTTTTAAAATTAAATCAGACCACAGACATTTTTCAAATTAAACAAGATAATGATGCCCATTTCTAGTCTGTCATTCAAGTATTATTTTGAATTAGCCAAAATTTGAGCATTTTCAGAATTGTACATTATTGATAAGCAAATGGATTACAACACAAAAAAATTAGTTTGTGAACTTTTAATTGTGGATTAATATCTTTAATATTCATTATGGTTACCACAAGCAAGGCTGAATCCATAAGTAAAAAGTTAAGATCTAGGTTTTATTGTCACAATAGGTTAATTGTGTAATAGGGTTAGATGATTTAGTGAAGATATAGTGGAGATATCAGGATCATTGAAGAAGTTAGAATGTGGGAAATATTTTTGTCTTTAAGAAGAATGCAGTCTTGATATTGTATGTCAATCATTTACTTTTACTCCTTTAGCTTCCCATTGTAATCCCCAAAATTACATATGGCCAATACACACATGCACACTAATTATAAGATATACACAGCACAGTTCAACTGTAAAAAAAAAAATACGGAAAACATAATGGACTTATTTGACATTTGAAAAATTATAACATTTACCTCACACATACACACTTTTCAAGCAAGCTGTAAGAGATGAAATTGTAAAAGAACTATTTTAATGAAAGTGAAGACAATTTCAATGGAAAAATAACAAGTTTACTTACATGTTTTAAAGAAAAAAACCATTTTAAAGAAAATTTTTAAAAAAGAAAAAGAACACCTGCAATATTAGTTGTGTCTTGTTGAGTTCTAAAAAATATAAAACAAAACAAAAATTAAATCATTAATATAGACATTTATACAAACCATTTCATTACTATAAAACATATCTCCAAAAAACTACCTGTGCAGGAGCTAACTTGCCATCCAACTGTTGCAGACGGATTTCCGCTAGAAGGGCATGGTACAAGTCTCCCTTGTGTAAGCATTTCCACATGAATTCTGCTAGATAGTTGTTGAGTTTGGCGGGCTGTACCATACTTTTTTCTTATGCCACTTTAACAGCCCCCACAGACACTCAATGTTCTGTGTGTGAGCACCAGTTGTCAAGTCAACAAAGTTATAGCAGTGTTTGACCATCATGTGGCTAAAACCTGCATCCTCAAGGACAGATGTCCTGTAGCTCTTTCAGCAGTCCAAATATATAGTGGATCCTGACTGTATGTTAACACCTATAGCTTGAAGTAGTGTGCTTGCAGATCTACATGGAACACACATGACAAAGCATTCCCCTGTGTGATAGCACACACCTTCAAAGATCCATTGCTAGAAAAGCATATGACCCTGATGATTTTTACACCTGCTAAACAGTGTTTGGTCCACCTCCACAATTTTATTGGGACCACCGATTAGACATCCTGTGCGGGACTGCAGGCTTTCACTGCACAGTTCCCTTAGCCCATTGGTCCAGCTAAGGCCTGATTGGACAGTTGTAGATCTTCGTGAGCAGGTTAGAGTAAAGGGTCATCCCTACTCCAGTAGTAGAGGAGACATACAACTGTCACAAAGGGGATCCTGAAGCCTTTGAACCAGGGGTTTTCATGAATTGAATGACTTTTCTTGCAGGCATGGGCATTGCAATAAAAATGCCAATCGCAGTAAGAATGCAGAGTAATATCTTTGCTGCAAGAACATTTTGTGCTCTGTGGCAAAACATTTTCAGCCTGTAAAAATGCAATGGCTTCCTTTTCTATGCTGGCAATTCCCAGATTTTAATAAGCTTTGCCATTTTTTTTAAAATAATGAAAGATATATAAATCAAAATATAATTTGTATTAGTTTAAAAGTTGATGGAAATTACTATTTCGCAAACGTGTTATTTTAAAAAGGTTTTTGAAAAATTATAACAGTCGTTCAAATTTTGTTGTCCTTTTTTTAAGTTGCAAAGATGGGAATGTGTCTCATTGAAAGTGCTATTTAGACCATTTGTAGGATTATAACAAATTCTAATAACCAATACTAAAATGAAAATTCATAAATGATTCGTAGTGACTTAAAATTATACCTGAATGATATCGCTAGAATTCTTATTATGATGTATTATAACATTTTTTGTTAGATTTCAACAATTATTAACTTATGGGGTTGTGATCAAACAGAAAACAGTGGAAAACTTAAAGGAGCTAATAAATATACTTGAATTTATTTACTGGTTAGAATTTCTGCAGATTTTTTAATATAATGTTTGTGAGTAGTTAGGTGGCTTAATGAATCTATAAATGAATTTTTAAATAGACAAATTCTAATATATATCATCCAACAGAGACATTAAATATTTACCAAATTCACAATAACAACTAATAAACTTTTATTTACTTTGATTAATCATTAAGATTTGATTTATAGCAAGAAATTGTCTACACTCAGGAAGTTAAAAATTTATTGCCATCTTAATTACTTAAGTAGATTTTCATACTTGCAACAATTGTTTATGTGATATACTTTTTCATGATGAATTACAGATTTTTTCTAATAAGTTTATAAATTAATTTTGAAAATTCTCTTTAAAAAAACATATCTTCTGAGTTTTGTTGAAGCTAGATACCCAACCTATTTCTTCCGTACCATCAGTGGCTTCATTACACATTTGACATTCAATTATTATTGCAATCATCTAAAATAACTTTATGTATATTTACCCACTATGCGTATAGAATATGTCCAGATATTATTGAGAGCCTTTACAATACTTTTTTTACTAGACATATAATAAAAATGACATTCTATTTTTGGTCTCAACTGGAGACTGTTAATTTTGCTTTTTTGAGATTCAGTTTAAGTTTACAAAAAATTTCATTTAGCTTAATTCCAAATTGCCATAACTATAAAGTAGCGTTTACCTTTATAGTTCCTTGGATCTAATGTATTTTGTATTTATCAGACTAAAAAATTCTATCAATTTATATATATATTATTTACTTAAGATCCTAAAAGTGCAGTATAAGAATAATTCCTTTTATCTTGCTTTGGCTGCAGAAAGAGTTTGCTATTAATTGAAAGGAGACCCTTTGATTCCTTTTGGAGGCCTTAAAGGAATGGAGCAGGACAAATACCCAATGTCTACTCCATATGTTCGTCATTGCAGCTGTTATTATTATGTGATTATTTATATACTATATGAACATTTAGGCCTTAAAGGAATGGAGCAGGACAAATACCCAATGTTCACTCCATATGTTCGTAATTGCAGCTGTTATTATTATGTGATTATTTATATATGAACATGAATGGGCGCTCACCAACATGCATTAGCCAGCATGGTAAGTTTATTGAATTTTTAGCTTTGAGTTTAAAATCAAGAAACACCATGATCTTCTCAGCTGCCTGATAAGGCAGAATGAATGTTTGTGTAAATGATAAATATTTTTCCAATACATATATACAATCATGACAGAAAAATAAATCATGGCCCTTATTCCCAGGAAACTGTAAAGTCACAAACTAAGGCAGTGGTTGGTGGCCAAAGGCGGAGGGTGTAAAGAATTCCCTGATTGCGGACCCAGGCTGGCATTTGATGATCACTTTTTTATTTAAATACTTACAACTGCATATCATTTTCAAGGGAAGGAAGATTGCAAGAGTTAGAATAAAAACTGTCTATTACTAAATGAGACATTATTGGACTTTGTGAAGTTAGGAAAAAAGGTGAAGAAACAATTGATTTAAAAAATGGACTGGTACTCTACTACAAAGGCACAAATATTAGAAATACAAGTGGATTAGGATTCATTATAAATAAAAAGTGGAAGAACAACATTTTGGAGATTGATGGTGTATCAGACAGAGTGGTAAGATTAGTTATACAACTTAATAGCAGATACCAAATGCAGATAATTCAGGTTTATGCCCCAACAAGTTTTCATAGTGATGAAATAGTAGAAGATTTTTATATGGATATAGAAAAAGCTTTTGATCAGAGTAAACAACATTTTAAAATTGTTATGGTAGACTTTAATGCTAGAATTGGTAAACAAATGAAACATGAAAATGCTGTAGGTAATTTTGGTTATGGTAATAGAAATGAGGAGAGGACATAGACTTGTGGAGGCAGAAAAAGAAAAACTTTATATTATGAATTCTTATTAAACAAGGCAAAACTCTTCATACAGTAATGCCACTCTGTGCCAACCAGAGTAATATAAGATATTGAGCTTAGATTGAAAATATTTTTTGTTTTCAATTTTCTTAGTTTTATAGTTAAGTAGAGATAAAAGGTTCTTGCTGGAGGGGTGCATTAGATCCTAAGATCTAGGTGCAGTGCTCTCAGATCCAAAACTCACTGACAAAGGCCACGAGCCAGAAACTAGTCTGGGGATATTGAATGAGTAGGCATTAGATAGGGATTTTATACACAAGCTGCCTTCTGGCATCCATTGATTACTCTGTTTGGCACAGGGTGGCACTACTGTATGGAGTTTTGCCTTATTTATAAACAATTATATGCTAGTATAAGAGATGGTGATCATGTGATGAACTCTTATTTTGAGAAAAATGTTAAAAGGAAATAGACATGGAAACATCCAAATGAAGATACAGCAGAATTGGATTATATTTTGACTAACAGAAAATACATATTTCAAGTATATAATGTTCTTAATAAATTTAACACAGGAAGTGATCATCTATTAGTAAGATGTGAGATACGTGTTAATGCAAAACTAGAGAGACAAAAATTATTTAAAAAAACAACATTTACAGTTGATATTCCTAATCTTCAGAAACATTCTAATGAATTTAAATTAGAACTTACAAATAGGTTTCAAGTATTAGTAGATTTTGAACATGATTCAGATTTGAATGAAATTACTATGAAAATAACTGATACACTTTTAAAAACTGCAACAAAAATAGCTGGTTGACCAATAAAATTTCTACTGAGACTAGAGAATTTGTGAAGAAAAGAAGGAATATGAAGATATACAAAAATGATGCGTTAAAAAAAATTGAATATCTCTCATTTTGTAAAATGATACGGAAAAGAGTTGAAAATGATATAAGAAAGTATAACTGTGAACTAGCAAGGAAAGCTGTAGAAGAGAATAAAAGTCTCAAGAGTGTAAAACAACATTTTGGTATTGGTAGGAAATTTATATCTGCAATAAGAAAAAAAGATTGAATTATTACTAAAAAGAGAGTTGACATCAGGAAATGGATAGAAGACTTTTATCAAGAATTATATAGTAATAAAGAACAAGTACCTCCTATATCTATTACATCTTCTGAATTGCCCAGAATTTTAAATAAAGAAGTGAGACATGCAATTAAATAATGAAAAAAGGAAAGATTCCAGGTAATGATGGAATTATAATTGATATATTAAAAGAAGCAGGTAAAGAAATAGAATTTTTTTAGCAAAATTATATACCAAATTTCTAAATGATAAAGATGTACCAGATGATTGGAAGAATGCAGTATTAATATTTAAAAAAGGTGATAAAAAAGATATTAGAAATTACAGACCTATCAGCCTTTTATCAGTTTTATACAAAAATTTTACCAAGATAATTACAACTTGTCTACAGAGAACATTGGATTTCCACCAACCAAGAGCACAAGTTGGATTTAAAAGTGGTTTTAGTACAGTAGATCATATCCAGGTATTGAGAGAAGTTATAGAAGAGACAAATGAATATGAGTTGCCATTTAGTTTTGAATTTGTAGGTTATAAAAAGGCATTTGAATCTATACACATTTCTTCAGTGAGTAAAGAATTGGATCATCAAGGTATAGATCCAGGATAATGTCATATTTTAAAAAATATTTATAGAAATGCAACAGCAACAATTAGATTATGTAATGATACTGGGAAAGTCAATATTGAGAAGGGTGTAAGACAGGGTGACTCCATATCTCCAATACTTTTTACAGCATTGCTGCAAGAAGTATTTTGTGGATTAAAATGGGAAGCTAAAGAAGTGAAAGTAAATGCAGATTATTAAAGTCATTTAGATTTTGCAGAAGATGTAATTGTTTTTGCTAGTAATGCTTTACATCTACAGGAAATGTTGCAGAAGTTATCAGATGAAAGTAGGACTAAAGATAAATGTTAAAAAGACTAAAGTAATGTTTAATGGATTTTCTCAAAATATGAAAATAAAGATTGATTATGATGACTTAGAAGAAGTTAACAGTTACAAATACCTTAGTCAGATTATTAATACAGATGGAAACATAATGGATGAAATTAATCATAGAATTAAACTTGGTTGGAGTGCATTTGGTAGAAATAACTTGATACTAAAAGGAAATATGCCTACGTGTTTGAAAAGGAAGATTTTTAATAAATGTGTTTTACCAGTTCTTACTTATGGATCTGAAACTTGTATACCTAATAGAAGACCAATACAGATATTTCAGACCATTCAAAGAAGTATGGAGAGATGCATGTTGGGAATAACAAGAAGATATTGAAACACAATATATGGGTAAGAGAACAAACAGGTGTTACTGACCTCATTGAAAAAATTAAAAGATTGAAGTGAAGTTGGGCTGGACATATTGCTAGAAGAGATGATAATAGAAGGACAATTGAAATCTTAAACTGGATTCCAAAGATTGTAAAAGACCCAAAAAGAGACCACATGTGAGATGGATGGATGAAATAAGAAAGTGTGCAGGGGTGATGTGGAGAAGAGAAGCTAAAGATCGGAGATGGATTAAACTTGGAGAGATCTTCACCCTGCAGTGGATTGATAATGGTTGTTGATGATGATGATCTTGTTTTACTTTAATATGCAAATTTAATTACACTTTTTCTACCATTATTAAAAATAAATACATATTCATTAGCTTTTGCAGATAATATACTTATATCATGATAAAACAATAACCTTCAATTACTGAAAAATTAATTAATTAGATTTCAGCTGTATGCAGCATCACATGACTCTCACTTTGATGGTTCTATCATGATAAAACAATAACGTGACTCATTGCAAAATTCTAATTAGATTTCAGCTTTCATTAATAAATCCTGAGCTTGGAAAGTATCTATTAAAAATGTATTGCCTTTACTTTTCTCAAAATTCTTTCATAATGTTTAGACGTTCATCTCGACATATCCTATATCAAAATTAACAACACTTTTAACAGCGTAATTATGGAACAAATTAACTCATTGTTAAACTCTTATAATAAGTAACATTACTTTTACAAGCTGTGGTGATATTACTAATTCAATAATGAAAGAAAGAAACAGCGTACTGGCAATGACTGTACTATCAGGCTTCTGAATTTTAGGCTATTAAGATCATATATAATTTTCAATGATCATCCAATTTTGACAGGCAATGTCTTCCAAATTACTTGAGAACTAATAGTTTTAATTTTAACAGTATACAAGCCTAACATAAGCATCAAACATTCATATCTATTTCAACATACCCTCATACATTCTATGTTGCTCTTAATAATTTAAATGCAGTTGACTGCAATGTTTTTTCTTAACTTTTTAAACAAAACAATCCAAATTTCAAAAATAGTTCCTCAATCTGTTTGTTTTATAGACCATGACATTTTAAATTCTATCCATCAATAAAGATATTAAATGTATATATTTTTAACCTGCAACTTAAATCTGTGGATGACACTGTCTCTCTCATCTCTTAAATTACTGTCCTATCTTCATTAATTTACATCTTGTGTTGTTTCCTTCAAAACAGAATCTTTTTTCTATAATATCATTAGCTTTTGCATTTTGCTCTAAATCTTTTTTTTTCCTGAGTCTCTGTAATATCTTACTTTTGCCACACTTATTAAAGGTATTATTTTGAAATTTTCTTGTGAGTATATGACATTTTTAGTTATTAAAATGATCCTAAAATTTTACATACAACTTGAATATTTCTACTCGATTTTTACACTGAAGAGAATTCATGGATAAATCACCACACACTACACAAACTGCAATTCTCTAACATCTTATTCAGCCTACAAAGAATACAATAATAATATGTAGAATATACTTATAAGCAACATCTCTTCACAGCAAATTGGAACTGATAATAAGGGTCTTGTCCATACTCTTCAATTTTATGAATCCTATATTTTGTTTGTTATTTCGCAAAAATGTGTTTGATGCTTTATTGCTAACACGCATCAATTTTAATAAATTTATTTTTTACCAAAGATAGTAAAACTTGAATGGTTTATAAATTTATATGCCATTTATGATATTAAGTAAATGGAAATGTTTTTCTATGGATTATTTGAAAAATGGATGATAATCAAGAGCTTATTCAGGAAATTGTTAGAGCAATAAAATCTGCTTTTTGACTGACCTCTTAAGGATAGATGAGTTATTTAGATCTTATATTACAAATAATATGTGTATGTGCATACATAAATTGTACAGTTAACTTTTTTTACATTTGAACTGAATAGGTATTTCAATATATTTAAAGGAGAGTTTGGTTTGTTTTCTTTGAAATAATTTAAAAATATTTATTGTGAACGGAACTCTTTGATAAACAGATCAAAATCTCTATAAACTGCAATGTACGGTTTTTAGTTAAAATATGAATTTTAAAAATAGAATAACAGAACTTAAAACACTTGTAGTAAGAGAAGCATCGCACAGAAACAAGTTCAGAACAACAGATCTGCTTTTTGACTGACCAGTTAAGTATGTTGAGTTATTTAGATCTTATATTACAAATAATACATGTATGTGCATACATAAATTGTACAATTAACTTTTTTTACATTTGAACTGAATAGGTATTTTAATATATTTAAAGGAGAGTTTGGTTTGTTTTCTTTGAAGTGATTTAAAAATATTTATTGTGAACGAAACTTTTTGATAAACCGATCAAAATCTTTATAAACTGCAATATACGGTTTTTAGTTAAAATATGAATTTTAGAAATAGAATAACAGAACTTAAAACAATTATAATAAGAGAAGCATCGCACAGAAACAAGTTCAGAACAACAGATCAGAAAATTTCTCTCGGCTAAAGATATTGTAAAAATGAACGAATAGAAATGAATCATATTGAAATTATTGCTTGTGCATAACAGTGTGCATTATTACTTGTTACGGCACATCAATGTTTCATTGTAGCATCTTAACGGTAATAAAAAAAAGCGTTTTCTATTAAATGTGTGGTTTATTTTGTTTATTTTTAAGAACAAAAACCTTTTGAAAATAACACGATAGTGAAAGAATAATTGAAAACGAAATATAATTTGTATTAGTTTTAAAAAAAAAGTTTTACAAACAATCACTTTTTAAAATAACACAGTTTCGAAAATTAGCTTTTTTTAAAAAAAAAAAGACCGATTTTTAGTAGTGTTGAAAGTCTTAAAATAATTTTAAAAAAAGGTATATTTTAAAAAAAAACTATTTTAAAATACATCAATTTACCTGAAGGTGAAAAACAATCTAACATTATTACTGGTTAGAGTAGATTTAAATAGCTGTGCCTTTTACATTATTAACACCTTCACATTATATGTTATCTTTGTATTAAGTACGTGCATAGACACCACCAAGTGAATATTAATATTCTTGGTTCTAGCTGTTAGCCGACCGTCATGGCTGGCAACAGCGCCGGCAATCGGGCATTCAATGTTCTTGGTAGTCACTGTTAGCAGACGACGTATGCTAAATTTGCTTATGTCTGGCTATCAGCGCCACCTGGTTTATTGTTTGTTTCTAGTAGCAGACGACGTAAGGTAAATGTACTTGCGCGTCGCGATCAGCGTTATCTAGCATCTGTAATGAGAAACACTACTTTTGGCCCTGTAACCTGAATGCTTCTGTGTGTTGACACAGAAACAGCGCCTCTCGCGGCCGCATTACAGGGTCAAAACAATAACCAATATTTGAATATTAAATATATATATAACCATGAATGCTTACTTATGCTAGCATAATTCAAAATCATACATAAACTGATTGATATCTGATATATAAATATTTTTTTCTGCAAAATAAATATACATTCGTATCCTGTAAACAAAATATTTAGATTTATATATTTATTCAAAATATGCGTAAGAGATTGTGATCTGGGGAAATAGTGATGTAGCCTAAAATATGCATCTTGGGAATCATTCATCTTTTTTACATGCGTTTGCTCATCTGTTTCAATAATGTGTGATGGAATAAAAATTTTATATACGTGAAAGGAAGTTTCAGGATATTTAAAATGTATATATGGAATTAAATTGTAAAATGTGTTATATATCTCTTACTCATTTGAAAAATGTAGTGGATGTTTAAAATACATTCATAATAAAAGAGGTTGGTCTGACTTTTGGGTTCATGGAAGGTTATGATAGGACAGAACTAAAGTGTTACTTGCACTGATAAAAACAAATCTTGAAAATACATATTTCTTCATGAAAACTAAAAAGAACTCCATGTGTATATTCCTTACAGCAAAGCCCCAAAGAATATTAGAGAACAATAACACCATACCTTTGCCTTTAACTTACAATACTATATTTGAGGAAGAAAATCTTGTTATTTATTTTGATAATGTAGCTGTAAAAATGGAATATCAGTTAGCTTTAAAGTTAGTTGAAAAAAAGGTTAAATACTTAAAAACAAGTATCGTGCAAAGGTTGTTAATGTTTTTCATTATGTGGTAATGTATTGAATAAAAATAGAAAATATGCAGATAGTACATAGAAGTTTTAATATTACATATTCAAAAATTGCTGATAATTTTTATATTTATAAAAAAGTGCAGGAAAAAACCCCCATATATAAGCAGCAATTGCTTTTTAAAGTTAATAAATGATAATACTATCAAATCATATTCTAATGAAAAATACTTTGTGGAAAGAAATGCTTGTTACTTTTAAGAATGGTGATGACGAGATTGCATTAGAAGAAAGCAAGGCAATGAAACAATTGTTTTTATATCAGTGAAGATTATAACAAGAAAAAATGGCTTTTTTAGATTCATATTTAACATTTTATTTTTTTGTAGTCATTTTAAATCAAAGTTACTATTCACAGAAATAAATTCACAAATAATAAGCAGTAAAAAAATACATCATTTTTAAACCATTATCAATCCACTAAAGAATTAATGTCTCCCCAACTTTAATTTAATTCATCTGACCCTTAATTCCTCTTCTTCATATCACCCCAGAAATCATCCATGTATGGATTGTTTTCACTATCAATTTTTCCAACAATATATCCAGCTGAGCTTCATTTCATTGTCTTAATTTTTTCAATTATGTCACTGATGACTGTTTTCAGTCTCTTTTTGGTATGTCTATTTTAAATCTTTCCATATTTTCTTCAGAGGTCTGAAGTTTCTGAATTGTTCTTCTTATAAAATGTCCAAGTTTATTCGTAAAAAAGAAATAATAAAATACATCTATCAAAAACTTCCTTTTCGAACGCAGGCATATTTTCTCTTAAGTTGTATTTACAAAAGCCCTCTATACAAATTTCATTTTATAATTAAAATCATTCATCATGTTTCCACTTGTATTAATAATCTAACCAAGATATTTGCAATTATTAACTGCTAATAAATGATTATATCACTTCTTCTGAAAAAAATATAATTAACATTACTTTAACCTTTTTAATATTTGTCTTTAGTATTACTAATTTACTTTCATCTGATAATTCTTGCAATATTTCTTGGAGCTCTGAAGCATTATTTGCAAAAATAACTACATCATTTGCAAAATCTAGAATTTAAATAATCACCATCTATTTTTTCACTTTAGTTTCCCATTTTAATCAACAAAATACTTCTTGTAAAATTGTTATAAAAAGTTGCATTATATTCTTCAGAATATGATAATATTCTGGCCAATGTTCCCTCTAACATGTATACTGCACAATTTCACAGCAATTTTGAAAGCCTGCACACTGCTCGGCAGTTTCTGTATGCTTGAGAGATTGCAATACCCAAAGTATTTATATATAAGTTAAAGAATCAGACAGGAAGCGAACCCAGGACAACTACTTGGAAAACAGCTGTGCTAACCACTAGGCCACCAACACTTGATTACCCAAAGTATTGATCCATTTGTTTTTATATTTAAACACATAAAGTTGTATAATTTTGATAAAAAGGATTAACAAATAGAATTGATCTGTACACGCAGTGGGGTAGAAATATTGCTATGACAATGTCAGTTTAATAGCATTATGTCCTACCCAAAACAACTAAAAATAGATTCCAATACTATTATATTTTATCCTATATATAACACTGCTGACTGAACACTGCATTTCCTCCACTGACCATTGCCATGGCAGAATATTTGATATAATTGAAATTACAGCTTGAGTGAGATGGGCCTTCAAATGTTGAAATGTTTAGGAAGTTAATCTAATTCTCCTGATCAGTTAAAACTGAAATGCTACAGTGAAGCAGTCAATCTTAGCTCAAGATTGAGCTTCATGGTTCTATCTACTAACCTATGTTAAAACCCTATATCCCACCCCACTCCTTTAGTTGTGTATATGTATTTTATGTATATTTTTGAGATGCATGCCTAAAAGTTATAAAATTTTAATTTTTCAATGACATTTTTTAATTATTCTTTTTTATCAAAGTACATAGGTGCAGCTCATATATATATATATTGTACCCTCACTTCTCGATATATGATATAACTCAAAGTATGATTAGCTCAATTAAATTATTATGCTCAGCTAAAATATGTATGATTATTTTTAATATATTTTTTATAATACTTTATCTTATTAGATTTATTATAACTTATCAAAAATTAATATAGTTCAATATCATGTACTAATTAAATAAATATTTACTAAAGTCATGAGACTGTGAAGTGAAGTTACAATTGGTAATTGAATTTACATTGAGCCAATGTCTTCCCAAGACATTATCTCAATGGCATAAGAATACTATTACTTCTTTATTATCTCATTACTAACTCTACAGCACTCTTATGACTTTTATAAATGAACTATCTTTAATAATAATATATAAATAAATCTCAATCTTTTATTAAGGAAATATAATCAAAGAATCTCAGGTTCTTCTAATTATCTTAAAGTAATAATAATTCGTGCAGATAGGAATGATAAGGGATTTAATATCAAACCTAAATACACCTAACTTATTCTAATAACAATAACTAACAATAATAATCTTTAGTGTATAGCTTAATCTTATCTATTTTATTGTATTATTAATCATTAAGAAAAATAAGTAAATCATATACATGTCTTACACTTCCATATAGTATCTTAATTTTAAAATATACTAAAATCTTATAATTTAACAATCTGTGGCAATAAATAATATTATACTCTTATATTGTGCATTATAATTACTTTGTGACTATTGTAATATTACATGTTAATGTCAATCAATTTCTATACATTATATTAAGAAAATATTGTATTTCTTTCTAAAAAATAATAATAATAATAATAAATTCATATTGTGCAAATATTATGTACATTCAAATTATCTGTTGTCAAATGCTGTGGTGTAAAATAATGAATTCGACACATTTTAAAACAACTTAACAAATTTATTTACATCAACTTTAACAAATAACTTATTTACACTATTTACATTACAAATGGAACTAAAGAAAATAAAACAAAAAATAAGAAAATAATAATACAAGATTTTTACACTGTTACTATTTCCATAATCATAAATAGATAATTTATACATTTTTTAAATGTTCTATCAATAACATTTAATTAAGTTTATGACTTTAATTTTAATAAACATCATTTGTCATCAATTAATACAAGAAAAAGTTTTATGTGAAATATCATTCATGTAACATATATGTAAATAAACAAACTTTAATAATTTAAATGCTATTTCACTTAAGTCTTACTGCTATTTATATTATAATGTACTAGTATGTATTACATTTACTATCAGTATTACTCAAATATTAATTAATGTATAAACTGATACAACTTTGTAATATAATAACAATTATTGATTATAACTATTTATTTCATTCCGATATAATGTCATACTACATGTCTTATCAAAATATGCAATACGTATATGTTCTTTTAAAATAATATTTAAAATCATTCAATAATTTCAAATTTTTCTAAAGTATTATATCAAATAAAATTCTATGATTCTTTTCTATTTAAATTATTACTCTTTTTTACTTGTTATTCCTATTTCTTCCTAATAAACTTCTATCTACAAATATCATTTTAACCTTATTTAACTTCAGAAAAACAGATGACCAATTTTTAAAAAAAAATAATAACTATCCAAACTCTCTTATGCCTTATCATCTATATGCGATAAACCTTCAATCAAAATATAAATTTCTACATAAAATTAACTTAATTTATCTAATAAAATAAAATAAAAAAATATAGATTTTATATACTTCTTACTAACTTGAAAAGAAAAATAAATAACTTACGCTAATATAATAAATCTAATTCCTAATATTGTAACAGAAACATTAAAATTTATTCACGAAAGAATCATATAATTATTTCTAGGTTCTCATATTACGTTGTACTAAATTTACATCATCAATTTAAAATATGCATATTAAAATAAAACTGTTATTACTAATATCATGCGTGTATATTCTTTAAATATTTATACATCCATTCAACAATCAAACAACATTTGGTTGATCTAAAGAAAACATAGCAAATACATCAAATTATTATTATTACATAATTTTTTTACCATAAATGATACTTTAATGTACAGTCCGTCACACGATGTCCTCCAGGATTACAGTTTTACAAGATAATTTCACATTTACACTCAACAATTATTCTTTAAAATATTACATGTTGTATAATTATAAAATAAACTTTATGCAATGAAATGTTATATTAATATTTAGCTTTTTTTAAAAAAAAAATGTAAATGTACCTTTCCTATCTTTAATAAATCAATAATTAATTAAATATTTATGTTAGTTAATAAATAAAAAAACATATTACATAAAAATCCAACGGTGTCTTCTTTTCACCCATAATTGTTCTTTTTCCTAGGCACAAACTTTCACCAAACATTACTTCCTTTTCCGGTACATCACGTGTTTTTAAAAAGTTTTTATGAAAAAAAATGAAAAACGTTCTTTTTTTTTTTTAAAAATAAAATAAAAATAAGAGTCAGTTCCATCATAAGAATAAAATAATAATTAAAATAGTTTATATAATCCAGATTCATTTCTTTAAAGGAAATTATTTTAAAGTTATTATTTTTAGTATTAGTTAATAGTTTATAAAGTTCTTATTTAATTATTCTAAAATTGACTTGGATATCCACGTATATTTGATTTGCGCATTCCTTAACAAATATTTAGGTAAGATTACTTTTAGATTCTTCTGTACGACCAGCGTTCAGACTTTACTAATATAATAATTTTTATATAGGTATTTCTTTACCCATTAAATTTCCAATTTATTTGCCTTTTAAAACTGTCAGAATTTAGTCTTTTAAAACACAAAGACTTTACAAGGCAAGTATTTATGTAATCATTATTATTTACCATCTTTACCAAGATATATACTTAGATTTATAATTTACAAATACTTTCTTCATAAAGAAGTATTTCTCTTTCTTTTAAAAATCTGTCTTATAAAAATTAATTACCATCAGCTTTTAAATTTATATAAGGTCCAACATATTACTTTTATGCATCTAGTAGCTCTCCTAGTTAATCCAGCGTTTGTTAAATTTTTAGTATAAAGTCTCCAATACATTTTATCCTTATACGATGTCTTCATGACTATTTGATAGTAAATTGAGCTTCGATCGAGACGATCAATAGGAAATTATAATTAAAATTAGCACTGCATATTTGTCGGTAAACTTTTATAAATTATTTTAAAAAACTACTCTCTTATAATTTAAAACGATTATGAGAGCGTCTATTATTTTACTTAGCTATCTCTAATAGCACATTTTACTTTAAAAATCACAATCCCCCTCCGAACAATTGAACCTTGGTTTTATACCGGAATAAACTCCCCACTTGATTGGTAATTAAACAATCAACTTGCTAGCTTATTTACATATTTTACCAACAAGACAGAATTAAAAATAAATAATGACTTATTTAATATTTATTATTTATCACATTATTAAATTCTTAAATTAGTCTTTATCGTTTATTTAAATCCATTAAACATTTTTTAAAAATATACTTTCTTACTTTATTTCATTTTTAACTTTTATAAGATTATTTTTATAAACAAACTAAGTCTATTTTTATTCGTTATGTTTTTAAGCAGTATTTTAAAAATCAGATTTAATATTTCACATTAATTATTTTTATTTTTATTTCGTGATAGCCAATATAATATTTATAAATTTTATAACAGAATTTTTAAAATAGTTTTGCAACTTTACTAAAAAAAACTCCCAAGCATGTGTGTATGTGTTTAACCAACATCTGTTTTACAACACAGCTACAAACGCTTGTAATAATCTAAAAATAAACTAACAATTTCATTTTTTAAAAATAAATATTTTTAAAATAAACAATATATTATAACAATTTTTAAAATAATAATTCGATATTATTAAAATCAAATATTAATCTTCTATTACGTACTACTAATAATTAAAATATTTATATTCACTTATTAAATATTAATCTTTATCAACAATAAATATATGCATTTAATTTTAACTTGTCTTTTTTAAAACTTTAACTTTAAACATTTATTTATTAAATTTATTAATGCAGTATTGATTATGGCCAGTTTTCCCAACCATATACTATTATCATCCCTATTGAAACGTCTCTCTCAAACATCAGCACAATTTTCACATATCAAATATTCATAGATTACTTTAATTAAACTTTTTGAAAGATTGTTATAAATAAAATTAACATCATATAGCTAAATATATCTTAAATTTAAAATTTTTTAATAGATTGACACAACAATTTATGGAGACCCATACAAAAGGGCACAATATATATATATATATATTATAGGAGCAAACATACTAACAAAATATTAGTTTTATAAATATTTTATTATATGTTGTTTATAAAACTTTTTCTTTTAAATTATTATTATTTTATTAAACTGTATATTTTATAAAATCCAAGATGGACGATGCAACCATTAATTGTCCAAAAATAATTAAAGGGGTGGAAATATAATATTGTTTTAATTTTGGGAAGGAATTTTTAATTAAAGTTTTACTGAAAATAAAATGGGGAATGGGATTAATATATTTTACTTTTGTTATAAACATTTTTGTCAAATCTATTTGTCAATGGAATCACTTTTTCGCTGAAAAATAGCTCCATTAAATTAAAAATCAATTCACCTCTGGTGTCAGTTTTTACAGTTCTAGAAAAAGCAGTTCTTCATGCACTTCTTAATCTTAAATAAGGTGAACATATGCCACCAACAAAGCTTCATTACAGGGTAATGTTAATTTGTTCAATGGGAGGTAAAAAAACTTTTTTTGCAAATGATTACAGTTTTCCCCATCATGACTCATTTTGTCAAAGCATCTTTGAACTGTGTTATTGTTCAAAGGAATCCTTTTTATAACATCTTGTGCAGTGATTTGTGGAGTGCAGTATTCAATAACTCTGCAATGGCCAGTAGAATCAGTTTCTCTCTTACGGTGTGTGGTTCATCAGACTTTGCAATGAGTAGGGATATATTGTATGATGTCATTAATCTGTCATCATTTTGCTTTGATAATGAAACAAATATATTATCTATTGTAGTTCTTTTCAGAATTTTATCTTTAAGTGATTGAAAATATGACAAATCTTTTTCTTTTTTCTGAGAGTGAATTCTGTTCAAGTGATTTGCTAGTTTTGATGGTTTCATCGCATTGTTGCTAATGACTTTTTTGCATGTGAGGCACATTGATAAATGTTTGTTTGATAATGATGGGACAGATCCTAGCTGCAAATAGTTCAAGCTATACTGTCTGCATTTCTTTTTTGGGTCGGTCATAGTATTATTGTAAGAAATAAAAGCTTTTAGTAAAAAACATTTTCAACAATCCCTGTGATTAAAAAAAACAATAAAGTAAGTACTTACTTGAAACAAAATTTTTTTATTCAAACTTAAATAAATAAACTGTATCCTCTGATTTCCTTTTTTGTAGTACTGCTCCTCATTAAATAATTAATTTCAAAGTTCAAATCATAAATAAGTACGTCATATCAAATGAACCAATTTATAATGTTTTATAAAGGCATGACCATACAAGACTGATTCTGCTAATATCGAATATTCTTATCCTCAGCAAGCAAGTGAAGACATGTAACAGTTTTTCATGTTGGCACTTGCTTTGATATGTTAATAAGACAATGCACAAATATGTTTGTGCTATATGTACTTTCATGCATTCTTACATATGACTCTTTTAATCACACATTTTACCTTTTTGTTCACAAAAATGTGTTTTTATAATAAAAAAAATGGTTTTTTGAATTATTTTATTTCTTAATTAGGTATCTAATCATAGATATTTGGAAATAACAAACAAATAGTAGTAATAAGAAGCTTTATTTTGTTGTCATTAACCCCCAAATTTTTTTATTAAAACTATCAACCCCTAGAAAGTTCAAATCAACCCAGGGGGTCGATAACAACCACTTTGAGAACTCTTGATCTACAGTAAACTTTGAATTTTAATCAACCGAAAGAAGAAGCTGGATTTAAAAGAAAAATGATTTAGTGCAGTGGATCACATCCAAGTATTGAGAGAAATTATAAAAAGAGCTAGTGACTATTAATCACCATTATTCTTTGGATTTGTTAGATTATGAAAAGGCATTTATGACCCAGAATCAATTTTCTCTCTAGGAGTAGACCATCTCTAAGCTAAAAATACAAGAGCTGAGCATACTAAACCTATCAAAGTGCAACAAATATAAATACATTAAAATATAGTATTTATTTGCATATTTATGTATAAAATATTTTTATTAATGAAATATTGTAGAAAACTTAAAAATAACAAAAAAAAAACCTCAATAATAATACTTAGTCATTTTTTATTCAAATTTTATAAACTTCCTCTAGATTTATTTGGTTTTCTGATAAGATATAATGCTTAATTTTTATTAAATTATCCAAATGTTTGTTATTCAAGTTTGTTACTGAATTTTGATTTTACAATATTCAGAAAATAAATTGAGATATTGCCAAATCTCTTTGCGCTTGTTATAATACTTATCTGACAGCCAATCAGATGTTATGATAGCTGTCCGAATGACAACCAAACCTTAAACACATGACAAAGAATTTACGAGAAAAGGGCAGCCACCCTTTTCTCTACTTTTCTTTCTATATATTTAAGCCAGTCATAAGTATTTAGGTTTGAAAGCTTGAAGCTTTAAATATCTTCACAATTAACTCACTGAGTCTAAATAATAAATGTACAATGCAAAATTCTACGATACTACACAGTAGTTTTTAGAATATATAACTAGCAGTAACATATGTAAATAATATTTTAATTTACAAAATGCAGATAGTTGAAACTGAAATAAAATGAGATACTGCCAAATTTCTTTGCACTCATTATAATACTTCTCTGACAGCCAATCAGATGTTATGATAGCTGTCCGAATGACAACCAAAACTTAAACACACGACAAAGATTTTACGAGAAAAAAGCACCCACCCTTTTCTCTACTTTTCTTTCTATATATCTAAGCCAGTCATAAGTATTTAGATTTGAAAGCTTGAAGCTTTAAATATCTTCACAATTAACTCACTGAGTCTAAATAATAAACGTACAATGTGAAATCCTACGATTTACTACACAGTAGTTTTTATAATATATAACTAGTAGTAACATATGTAAATGATATTTTAATTTATAAAATGCAGATCTGCATTTTGTAAATTAAAATATTATTTACATACGTTACTGCTAGTTATGTTTCAACTATCTGCTTTCATAAATTAAAATATTATTTACATATGTTACTGCTAATTATATATTCTAAAAGCTATTGCGTAGTAAATCGTAGGATTTTGTGCTGTACATTTATTATTTAGACTCAGTGAGTTAATTGTGAAGATATTTAAAGCTTCAAGCTTTCAAACCTAAATACTTACTACTGGCTTAGATATATAGAAAGAAAAGTAATATTTACTAAGGCAATAAACCTAAAGCATGTGCAGTTGAAAATGTGAAGGTAGGGACCTCTACAGGTCTTAACCACAAGGGTGGCTGCCCTTTTCTCATAAAATCTTTGTCGTGTGTTTAAGGCTTGGTTGTCATTCAGACAGCTATCATAACATCTGATTGGCTGTCAGATAAGTATTATAACGAGCGTAAAGAGATTTGGCAGTATCTCAATTTATTTCAGTTTCAACTATCTGCATTTCGTAAATTCAAATATTATTTACATATGTTACTGCTAGTTATATATTTTAAAAACTACTGCAGAGTAAATCATAGGATTCTGTGTTGTACGTTTATTATTTAAACTCAGTGAGTTAATTGTGAAGATATTTAAAGCTTCAAGCTTTCAAACCTAAATACTTATGACTGGCTTAGATATATAAAAAAAAGTACAGAAAAGGATGGCTGCCCTTTTTCGTAAAATCTTTGTCATGTGTTTAAGGTTTGGTTGTCATTCGGACAGCTATCATAACATCTGATTGGTTGTCAGATAAGTATTATAATGAGCACAAAGAGATTTGGCAGTATCTCAATTTATTTCAGTTTCAACTATCTGCATTTCATAAATTAAAATATTATTTATATACGTTACTGCTAATTATATATTCTAAAAACTACTGCTTAGTAAATCATAGGATTTCACATTGTACATTCATTATTTAGACACAGTGATTTAATTGTGAAGATATTTAAAGCTTCAAGCTTTCAAACCTAAATACTTATGACTGGCTTAGATATATAAAAAAAAAAGTAGAGAAAAAGGTGCCCACCCTTTTCTTGTAAAATGTTTGTCATGTGTTTAAGGTTTGGTTGTCATTCGGATAGCTATCATAACATCTGATTGTCTGTCAGATAAAGATTATAATGAGTGCAAAGAGGTTTGGGAGTATCTCAATTTATTTCAGTTTCAACTATCTGCATTTCGTAAATTAAAATATTATTAACATTCAGTAAACTAAAACCATTGTCATAAATGATGCTGAAAGCTTGAAAAGTTCCATAAATATCGAAAAATACCAAAGTTCTTTATATTCTTAATCTTTTAAAACATATGTAACTTGGATATAAAATAATTCGATTACTCCAATTTTACATTTTTCATTTACTAAAAATTTCAAATTGCAATATTGTTCCAAAATTATATTTAAGCTTATCTGATTTAAATCATAATTATTTATTATGATTTATATTATATAAATAAACATTTTAGACTTCTTTTCCATGCACCATGTTTAAATTATTTTTTATTACAAAAGAATTCACGGCATTCCAGTCATTTTCATTTTCTTTCAAAATCTAATATCCAAATGATTACAAAGTATTGAATAAATTTAAATATTGGCAAAATATCTATATATAATCATTGGAATGTAAAATTGTCCTGTATCACACTCCGGCAGATGTTATTAGATATTGTGATCTTACTTTATTAATTTTTGCCTTTATAAATTAGTGTGTTTCCATTGAGGATAAATTAGTCCTTTGCAAAGTTTTGTTTTAATGCTAATAATTTTTCAAATGCATTTTGAAAAATCACACATGTTAATTAAAACTGTGAGTTTTTGAAGGGGGGGGGGTAAACAATATTTATTTACTGGGTCATTGAATTCTTCAATTTGTTCTGTGCAGTATATTATTAATATGTGTAAAAAATATATAATTTTATATTAATAGTTAAAATGGAAATTAGTTATTCATCCTAATTTAGTCATATACCAATGAGAATGGCAAATACAACATAATCTGACTGTATCATAATATTTATTTATATAATAAAATGTTAAAATAATTACTGGTAGTTTTATCATAATATTTATAGTTTTATATGTGATTTTACATCAAATGTCAAAAGCTAAACTAGGCAGTATATAAACTACATATACTAATTAGAAATTAAATCACTAGCCTAATTGTTAGCAAGAGAATACAACAGGAATGGAAAAACTCTTAAATCATCATAATCCACTAATTGACAATTGTGATAACATCATCTCCTTCACTACTTCTTTATAATGAATTGTTGGAGAAGTATACCAAGAAGGTTGTTTATCTTTTTACCTAAGTTTGCATATACAAACTGATTCTACAACTCAATAGAAATAAAGTATTGCAGAAATGGAAGATTAATTTCCAATGGTGCTTATTTCTTAATTGTGTGTATATTGTACTGAAAACATCAAATTAATATGTAATACTTTGCAACTAATCTTGGAAATTTAAACAAGTTTCTCTGATGGATACAGAATCGTGTATAATTTGATAAGATCTCTTTCATTTAATTAAGAATGATTTATAATCTGATTTATGTCTCCTTTTTTTTTTGATAAATGTTAATAAAACTAAGATCATACTCTCCATGAAATAAAATATTTGTAAAATGATCAAGTTACATACCATTTTCAATGCCATTGAATAAGTTTGTAATATGATTATACTTATTTATGAAAGACTGCTAAAGAAATTGTTGCACATAAAAATTCTCCGTATCAAGCAGACATTTTAAACAAATCTTTAAGAGATCTAGTAATTAGCTTAATTTTATTTAAGCAACAAAGGGATTGTTATTCAGAAATTATATTCTGATCAACAGATTCTGGAAATTAATTATAGTAATTCTATGATCTAGATATTGTTACATCTAGAGTTACATTGTAGCTCAAAATGATCAGCATAGTATTGAAGCAGTCAGAATGAGCTTCATGTTTTCTTTCCTAAAAACTAACAATCTACAAGGATTCAAACCTAGCAATCATATTTAATTTACTAACAGTGTTGTCAACTATTATGTTACAGATATATATATATATATTTAATATGTGAAAACTTTCCTGTAAAACAAATGTTTATAATTTTGATTTTATTATTTTTGATATATTCACACAATTTGTAATTTTTTTATAAAAGTATTTGTATTAAATTACAATTTTGTAGAATTATAAAAGAAAGAAGATATAACCAAGATGGCAGGTTCAAATTAATCCATTGTGAAGTTTTGCTTCACTAATTATATATTTAAAAGCTCAACTTTCATTAATTAAAATATTGTTTCTTTATCAAAGTTTTTTTAGGTTTTAACTAAAAATATTTTACTAATGAAATATTTTTGTTTTATTTATTTTTAACTTTAAATTCTTTCGAGTTGGAATGTGATTTGAACCTTATCAGCTTTTTATATCTTGCTTTTAATTAAGAATAGACTAAAGTAGAATTTATTAATTGTCTTACCTGCCTATGGGCAAATGAATCAAGGTATTCCTGTTATAATTGGGGACATATAAATAGAGTAGATTGGAGATAATGTGCTTGTTCTTGCTCTCTTTTTCTCTTTGCTCAATGAGCTTTTCCATTCCTTCTTTCCCAACAAGAGCAACCAAGAAAAGAATATAGCATGATAAAGAATGTCAGTTGACTAGGGACCCGAACCATCTTTTTCCATGCCCCTTGGGGCTGTCTCTGGAATGCTGCCATGAAACTCCTGCCATAGAAGAATGCTGCCACCGATGAAGAAGCAGTAGTGACCAAGATTTCCGACCACTAAGCTGATCTCTGCAAACTGATGTTCAAAAAATGAACCATTTAATCATTCCCCTGAGTATGTAAATTTGTCATGCTTATCTATATCTATACTAATTAATGTTTTATATATATATACATAATATTTGCTTGTAAAACCTCTCTATAATCTATAATATATTCTCTATAATATTAATTTCGATTTCACTTTCATGCTAGCTTTATGAGTCTGTGCATTTTGTTTAATGATATCTTTTTAAAGTTTTCTTTTATTAATATGTCAATTCAGCTCAACCTCAGAAGTTTGATATATAATTGTTTTGTTTTTTAAATAAAAAAACAAAAGTAAAGTAAATTGTACCATAAATTGTAATGATAAGAATTTATCATTTGCTCTCTGTAAAGATTTAATATTTATTATGTTAAAATAGACTCATGGGATTGATCGTTCAAGAACTATCTTGTTTAATTTTATTTTGATTTTGCTAATGAAAAATCGCAATTAAGAAGTAAGCATTGGTTACTGTAACCACTCAAATAATTTGAAGCTTTGATTTTGTTTGAAGCATATATAGAAAAGAAGAAATGACTAATTAAATGGAAGAATTAAATATTAATTAAATGTCTTATTAGATATTCGTAGCCTGATTCACTATTATACATATCATTATGCAGAAGTATAAACCATTTAAAGTTATAATATTAAACATTAGTTTTCTTCTCATATGTATATTGTACTGCTAGCATAGCTCAACATTTCCTTAGTATTTTAAATGTTTTGTCATTCAGGAATTGTCGAGAATCTGAAGTTACCCAAGCTTTTCCGAAGTTTTCCCTTCCTCTTGAAATCATTCGTAATCTGGGATTATACTCCATTTGGAACATGAAGCTAAGGTCTTGGATGCACTATGAGGGATACCATATAACAGCTCTCATCACCAAACCTACCTCAACATTCGTACCACTTCACCATATGTGTGAACGTGCATCATCTTCATGAAAATACATCAAATGACGAAGCGATTCTTTGGCCAGCTGGGCTTTATTATATATATATTTAACCTTTCTATGCTAGTAGTACAAGTGTCCATTAATTAAATTGTTTGTGCCTGTTTCATCCAAGTAATTCATAATGGTATGAAAACTGTGAAACATATTTAGAAAAGTGTTGGTATAGATTCCTGTAGTGTGCTTGGTTTAAAGTTGCATACCCTGTTTAAATTAATGAACCATTCTCATATATGCATATATTTTTCACTCCTAATAATCATTAAAAATAAAACAAAAAGAAATCTTATTTGTGATATAAACAAACTTGGTTTATGGCTCATACTAATTTAAATCATTCATCAATCTTTCATTTTTTGTGTAAAGATTTTATTTTGGCAAAATGAATTCACGTACATGACTTAAAGCAATCTATTTTAAAACTCCTGTTAACAACAATTAAAGATTATTCAGTGTTAACATAATAAATGTAAACCTGGTAAAGGTTTACTTTAGCGGCCATGGCCATGCCCACCATGTTCGCCCTCTATTTTTTTAAATTAGAACTATTTTTGATTTGGAAAGTAACAGAAATTAATATTTCAGAATAATTAAATATAATAAACTAACCAAGTTAAAATATTATAATGAAGCGGTGCATATTTACATGCAGATATACTTGCTTCATATTTACTTTAATTTAACTTATCTCCCATCATAGATATATAATTTATTTGTTAATTTCATTACACTACTTTAAATTCTGCACAGGATGTGAAGGTGTCGAACTGTAACTATTACAGCCGATTGAATGTACAGATAGGGAAATACGGCACTTACGTTTCTTTCCCTAATGGCTTCCAACCCCTCTCCCATTGTATTAAACATTTTAACACTTTCTTTGATTGTACTTTTGATAAAATTCTTTTCAATAAAATATTGTTACTGAAATACTTTTAGCTAAGTATATTCTTTCCTAAAATAAAATATAGAACAATCTGCTTTTAATCTTTCAAAAACTGAAAATTGTACAAGCACACATGCACATATTTCAAATGTATGCAGGTATTAACAAATAAATTATAAATCTATGATGGGAGATAGGTGAAGCAAGTATATCTGCATATAGATATGCACCACTTCATTATATTTTAATTTGATTATTTTATTATATTTAATTATTTTGAAATATTAATTTCGGTTACTTTCCAAATCAAAAATAGTTCTAATTTTAAAAAATAGATGGCGAACATGGTGGACATGGTCATGGCTGCTAAAGTAAACCTTTACCCAATTTTGTACTATTTTAATTCTTCTATCTTATTTGGGGTTTCATCCTCATCAGCCCTAATTTGAGTCTCATGTCTCTTTATCACTGTGTTCATTGGGTACAGTATCTATTATGTCCCAACACTTATTTCAAACATTTATAGTTTTTCTTTTTAATATGACATTTGATTATTGTAGATATCTTGTTTTTCTGAAAATTATTCCATCATAAGTTGATTCAATATTTGATTTGACTATCATTAAATAACCAAAAATACAAGCCTGTTAAACAAAATATGGTCTTAACATTTTTCTAAATCTTAAATCTATGGAGTATTTCCTCAGGTACAATATTTGGTATTGAATAAATGAAAAATGATCACAAATTATTATTACAAAATTAAAACTTTTTGAAAAAAGTTATCCTTTGTTAGAAACATTTATCTTTTGATAATCATGTTATGTGTATTTGTGAGAGAATTAAAACATATCATGTATGAGTTAATTATAATTTAATTAATATTGAATATTACTAACAGTATACTAATGCATCCATTTAACACAAATAGCATAGAGATTTGTTATAACTTAATTATAGGCCACAATTTGTAAATATTTAATGATACATATTCCTATTACTATTCAACAAAATGAAAAAATTAATAAATCTTAATCTATTAGTAATCAACAATTCTATTATTTTGCCGAGTCCTAATTATCATGCCTCATCTGTGTCTTGATGTAGTAATTCAAATTTAATAAGTATTTAAATTGACATGTATCAATTTGTGCTGACTTCATCAGTCTTTATTATTGAGTTAAGTAGCCTTAACTATTTTTCTTTTTAGCCTCAGCATCTATTTTCATAGACTTCAATAGTTCTCTTGGCTATTTTAGGAGTAGCTATGCATAGTTTTCTCTTTAGTTATGATCTCAATTTCTGCCAAAACATAATTTATACTGTGGGCAGATTTGTTGGAACTTTTTGGAAGTAATTAAAATTAAGTTTGCAATATCAAAATAATGCTTTTCATCTACAGTGGAACTGCAAATTTCCCCATATTTTATTCAAATCTCCCCCCCCCCTTTGCATATAGCATATAATAACACATTTCCTTGATAAATATCAATTAGAGTAGAATACATATTTATTGAATTTCAAGTATACAGTACTTTTCAACATACACACACATATAAAATGAATGCTTTTTATAAGTATAGTATGCATATATAAATTAAGATTATACTTGAAAAACAAAATTTAAAAAAAAAAATGTTATTAACAAAAAATTGAGTGAACACATTAACATATATTTAACAGTGTGTTCATTCATGTACTCACTGAATCAATAAGAAAAAGAAAACTATTGTATTTTTTAAATAAATTAAATAGCAAAATGTCTGACTTCACTGCTATTAGATACAATCTGGGCAATATTCTTTCTTTCAATAATTCTTTTCTCTTATAGAAATATAATAGTGGTCTTGTTATAAAGAAATTAGGATCTCTCTAATTTTTAAATCAATATGAACTTTTAGTTTGATCTAAAATTTTGTAACTTTTAATCATGAACTATGCTGCATTTGGCTATGTGACTTCAATTACACACTATCCAAAAAAATGTAAATGAACAAAAATATAAATAAAATACCCATTAAAATTTGTAAATTTTATATTTGAGCAATCATTTTTTTCTATATGCACTGTGCTTGATTATATATAAATAAATTAATAGAAAAATGTTTGACTTATGTCAAAAGCACATACATTTTATCCTTTTTTTATTATCCTTTCCAAATTTGGCAAGCAGTATTTTGTATAATAAATTATTTTCTAGAAGTAATGTTAAGTAATGCTGACTTAAGGAAAAATAGATAGTAATTTCCTGTTAAAGAATCTAGAGAAAAAAGTTATTGAAGCTCTCACCTCATTTACTTTAGTTTAAAAATATGGTAATTTTTTTTTCTGTTTCTTCTAGCTTGAATGACATTATAAAATATATGATTTTTTTATTGATAAGAATTTTGCTTATACATAATATAAGAAAGCATTTTTTATATATTTAACCTGTAAACAAAAAGACTAAAGAGATCAGAAGCCAACAATGATTCAAGGTTACATGCACAGCCACCATATGACATGGATTTTAAAAAAAATCTCCAGAGTACAAATTCTTTTGTAGACATTACCATGGCTAAATGTAATTATTAAAATACAAATCTTGATCTTAAATATAAGTTCTTTTCAATCTTAAATATCTTATCTTATGTTCTAAAAATATTCCATTTATTTTAAATATAAGTTCTTTTGCAAGTTTAAATATCATATCTTGTTGTAAAATATCTTAATATCAAATATCACTTTTTATACAAGTTTAAAATATCTTAATCTCAGGTTTAAAAAATATATTTATGTCAAATATAAATTCTTTTATAAATCTAGAATATCTTGATCTCAGGGTTCACATAGAGAATAAAATGTACTTGGAATACAATTTTAATGGTAATACTTTAACCTCTTAACAAAAATATGATGATTACTATTTACACTAAACATTGAACATTTGATATTTCTTTTAATTCATTTTAGAATCTTGGTATTTTAAGAAAGTAAAAATGAAATTACATGATAACACAATAATCAAATACTTATGTAATAAATAACTGATAATTTGAAAAAACATTTAAATACTTTATAATCATTAAGAATGCACATAAAATAATTAAACAATCATTAAGAAAAATGAATGTATAAACACTATGTGACCATTGAAATGTACTCTTACAAATAATTATTAATGCAAATTTTATAAAAGTACATTTTCTAATAAATAGATGTGCTTATGCAATGATATTATAATAGCAATAAAACAAAAACATATTTAATTAATAATAAAATATTTATTTCAACATAGAATAATCCATGTAATAAAATATTTATTTACAATAATTATTCATCTTAATTTACTATTTATAATATACAGATATTATAAACTAATATATTAATGTACTTTTCTTAAAACCATTTCCACAATTTTATTATATAAGTTATATTTACTACCAATAGTTCTCTTATTCCTCAAATACTATCTTTATTTCTAAACCCAGTACCCATAATGTAAAACTATTTCTCTATGCCTTTGTCCAGTCTACTAGGAGATATTATACATTTTACTTAGTCAAAAATAATATTAAAATATCAGTGTGGAAATGTTTAATAAATATTAATACAATAACAAATATTATGCAATATAAAAACACTTATAACATGAACAATACCTATCTTGGGGTGAGGAAATAACAATGCTCAACTCTAATAATATACTTGAAGTTATAAAAAATTATAGTAAAGCTAATAATAAATCATAAGCTGAACATGCCTGTGGATATACACCAAAATATACTCTAATATTGAAATTTTAGGCATAGTGAATAAAAAATATATAAACTAGCAAAAAATAAGATTGCACATCCAGTATTATGAGCAGATGATGTCAATAAATAAATGAACTGTACTTTCTTTCATGGAGTAGTTAAATATGCATAAAAGTAATATAACATTTACATAAAATTGCCTCAAAATACTATTAATAATAATATAAAACATCAAGCTAATAATAATAAATATATCAATATTATTCATCTTCCATGCACATAGAAATGGCACCTATCTAATTCATTCATTCAGTTTATGATTATACTGACAAACCTGTTATTGCATAATAATGACCATACTTTATGTAGAGACTATTTACAATACTCATACACATATGGATATTTATAACACTTTCATTCATAAAATACTTTTCATAAATATACAAAAAGCTATTATACCTCTGGGTATAGACATTTATAATTTTAAATACTCATTCAGAAAAATTCTGGAATAATAAAACCAACACATAAAACTTTCTGTTGTATATCTTGCCAATACCACCTCTGAAACATTGTTCTTACAAACATATTTATAATATAAAAATAATCATAATATAATACCTATAAGTTATTATTATAATTCTAAAATATAATATATATATATAACTATCATACCATTTTAGACATTAACTTCATTTTCTTTTTATAAGGAAAACTGTTTTTCAATCCTTTTTGTTCTCTTCTTAAAGTGATATATGAGCACATTGTCCTTTAATAAAGTAGATCAAGCATATATATATGCAGAAATATTTTGGGAAAAAAGGTTCACAATAATTTGGCACATGTAAAATAACTGGAGCTGATGGCAAATGATATTAATAGCAAACAGTTTCTGTGAAAATGCATTTTTAATGGCAATAAAATCAGAACAAACAATGATAATTCTTTATATAAAATTGTTCTTTATGAAGTTTTACTATTACAAGCTGACTGCAGTAAACTTGAATTATATTTATTCTTTTATAAATATAATAATAATATACATGAAGGAATCAGCCATTTAAAAATAGAATATGCAAATAAATAGATGAATAACTAAATTTGAAATGAATAGCTGCATTATTTTTTTAAATATAAAACAAACGGAAGTCTTTCATTCCAATAATTAAAAATTTTGTTTTCACATTTGTCTTTTATGATAATTTTAAACAATTGTCAATGCTTCTTTTTCTTATAAGTTTAATAATTTTATAGAAATTCATCATTCTATATGAGCTTGACATAAGTAAACTGATTATTTTAGTAACAAATAATTAGTATTTATAATTAATTAAAAGTTAGTTAAAACATGCTGGAGATAGACTTATAACAAAGCTCAAAATTTAAACTAATGTTATATAACAATATCTTTTCCTGATATTTTTCCTTTGGCTTCTTTAAAAATATATAATTTTTTTAGCATCTTTTAGAATTCTTTAATAATTCATTGAATCGATGCTTCTAAAAGAAACACTGCATGGATAACTTACTGGTTCTTTACTCTATTATGAAGGCAATAAAAAATAAAACTTAACATTGACTTAAATAAATAGCCAAAAAACTAAACAATTTACTTCAAAACTGAAAAAAAAAAAAAATTTAAGTTAGGATTAAATGAATTGTGAAAAAATTGAATTGTCTAAATTATTAAGTATCTATTTTTATACTAGTATGTTTGCTTTTCTCTCCACCCATGTACCATTATTAATATTGAATTGCTTCTTTATTAAACCAATGATTTACAGGTGTGCATTATATTTAAATTAATAATCATTATTGACTTTTAATTGATGACTTTCATCTTGCACTTTAAATCCAGATAACTTAATTATGTGACCATCTAGACAATAAATGAACATGTTATTTAATAATTTTTTATAAACTATAAATAATTATCAAATCAATTATTTAATAAAATTATTAACTGATTTTCAAATTAAACATTTTTTTATTAAATACACCATTTTTAATTTATTTAACTCCTTTTTTTTTACTTTATCCTAATTAAAACTTTTTAACATTATAGATATACCCAATTTTAAAATACACTTATTAATTTTAATAAATCTTATGAATTTCCAATCTTTCACATGCATGCTCAAACATTCACACACATACATGCACATTAAATCTAACCGATTTTTAACGCAATGAAAATAAATTGGTTATCAATTAAAAGTTAGCACTTATCTGTCATTTATAATTATTGTATTTTAAATTATAATTTTACTTTTATATAAATTGATATTTAATAAATCATAATTATTACTTTAACATCATTTATATTAAAAATCAACAACTAAAAACTCTAACAAAGTTAACTAATTTCAGACAGCATTAGTTCAAATATTATTCTTTCAAGTAAATATCAATCTAAGACAATATTTTAAATATTGCTAACTAATTGGGCTAAATTACTTTAATTCATACTATTGAAGCATGTAATTTGAAATTTTTATTATAATAGCACAAATAAATTTACTTATATATATATATATGTTTTAAAATATATATCTAACCCAACAAGTTAAATATATGATTACAATATATATGTATGCATATTGAAAAATATTGTAGACATGCAGTTCAATAAACAATATATATTCTTTTATAATTAATGTTTATCAAGAAAACTAGTCAGCTATTTTAAGCTATATATATTGCATAATTCATAGCTTCACTGTATTCTCAGAAAATATATTATTATGCAAAATACTGCACATCAAATTTGGAAGAATAATAAAGAAACAAAAAGTATGGTATTTCAATATAAATAAAAGAAATTGGATTAATATATATATATATAATCTTCTCAGTACTCCAATATTGCAAAACAGTCACTGATGGTTCGATGGTTTGGGAATAGAGATATGTGTAATAAATAAAGTTGCTATTGAGCAAGAAATGAGAAATAAATATTGTGAATTATTTAAATGTGATGAGGGAAAAATTATTACGACGCCTATAAACATAGAGCTACAAGGTGGCGCGACCCCCATTATCTGCAGACCCAGAAAAGTTCCTTTTGCGCTGCAAACTAAGGTAGAACAAGAGTTGATAAATCTGGTTAGTAAGCGTGTATTAACGCCAGTCGAGAAAACGGAATGGGCGACTCCAATCATGGTTATAACTAAACCAAATGGGCAGATTCGCATTTGCGGAGATTATAGGACCACAATAAATAAAAACCTCACTAAAAGTCAGTATCCTGTACCTAATGTCAGAGAAATACTGGCAAATATGCAAAAGGCAACTCACTATGCTAAAATTGATTTAAAGGCCGCATTTCACCAGATACCAGTTTCTGAACGCACATCAGAATTGCTAACTATTACAACACATAAGGGATTGTTTAAGTATAATAGATTGCCTTATGGAATTACGGTTGCACCAAACATTTTCCAGGCCAAAATGGACATGCTGTTCCAGCAATTGGATGGTGTAACACCGTATTTTGATGACATTTTGGTCGTGGCCAATTCAGAAGAGGAATTACGTGAACGAGTTTTAAAAGTTTGCGACAAGTTATGTAGTTTCGGAGCTAAAATAAACGCAGACAAATGTATCTGGATGGCAACTGAATTAAAATTCCTGGGACACATAATCTCAAAAAAGGGAAAAAGACCCGACCCTCAAAAAATTGCAGCCGTAAAGGAAGCACGAAGACCCAGAAATGTTAAAGAACTTCAAGCTTTCTTAGGACTTCTTAATTATTTTGAAGTTTTTCTTGAGGGGAAAGCTCACATAGCAAAACCGCTATACAATTTATTAAAAAAGAACCAAAAATGGATTTGGGATCAAACCCAAGAAAAAGCTTTTTGTGACACTAAAGAATTATTAACATCAAACAGCTTATTAGTACATTACGACAGTAGCCTCGAATTGATATTGACAACAGATGCATCCGAAGTTGGAGTAGGGGCAGTCTTAAGCCATACAGTAGCTGACGGCGAGCGACCAATCGTCTACGCTTCAAGAACATTAACAAAAGCTGAGCAAAATTATAGTCAACTAGATAAAGAGGCGTTGGCTATCATATTTGCAATAAAAAAGTTTCACCAATATTTGTATGGTCAACAGTTTAAAATCTTTACCGATCATAAACCGCTGTTGGGATTATTAGCAAAAAATAAAACTGCACCTGATCAGCTAAGCCCTAGAATGTTACGTTGGGTTAATCTGTTGTCAGGCTATGATTTTGATCTAAATTTCAAAACAGGAAAGATCATTAAACACGCAGATGCACTGTCAAGAATGCCCATTAAAGCTGAACTACAAAAAGACGACCAAACTATTAACTATATCGATAATTGAAACAACGAATTAATAACCAGTGAAAAGGTAGCTAATTGTACTAAATCTGACAATGGATATAAACACTTAAGTAAATGGATCAGCAAAGGCTGGCCACAAAGTCGGCCCGAGAGACTACATAAAACTTTATGGGACGTAAGACAAAGATTGTCCATAAACAAGGGATGTATTTTAATGGATGATAGAGTGTTGATACCGAGCAGTGGGCGGAATAAGATTCTTCACTTAATTCATCAAGGTCATCCTGGGATAGTGCGGGCCAAAGCTCTGGCTCGTAGTTACATATGGTGGCCCGCAATAAATATTGATATAGAGAAATATGTGAAATCATGTGAAAGTTGCCAAGTAAATGCAAATATGCATGAGAAAAAATATGCTGCTTGGCCGGCAGCTGAAAGAGCGTGGAGCCGTATTCACGTTGACCTTGCTGGACCGTTTCACGGCTTTATATTTTTGGTAGTGATCGACGCTTATTCAAAGTGGACGGAATATAGAGTAGTGAAAAACACCAGTACCGAAGAAACAATCGCAAAACTGAAGGAGATTTTTGCTTTTCATGGCGATTCCTTAAACAATTGTGTCTAACAATGGTACCAGTTTCACATCCACTAAATTTGAAGAATTTCTCACAGAATGGGGAATTAAACACTTAGCCACGCCCCCATATCACCAGGAGTCCAATGGTATTGCAGAAAAGGCAGTACAAACTTTGAAGCAAACGTTATGGAAGGCACTGCAAATATACAAGACACCTTACATTCTGCCTTATTATATCAACATAGTACTCCGTGTGCTACAGGCAAATCTCCTGCAGAATTAATTTTCGGACGGAAACTACGCACGAAACTATCGTTAATCCACCCAGAACAAAACTTTACACATTACGAAGAGCAACACTGGAGATACTATTTACTCCAAAGGAGAAAAAGTCTGGGTTAGAGACGTTATCAGGAAACACTGGGTGAAGGCCTTCGTAAAAGAAATTCTGTCAGAAACAAATAATACTTGTAGAGACAGAAACTGGAAAAACAACGCGCAAGCATATAAATCATGTAAGACGTCGAGAAGAATTAGTGCAAACCGGAAGTACTGCAGCACCCCGCATTCCCAAATGCGAAGAGAAATCCAACGATCAAGAAACTGAAGGAGCCAAAGAAACACCAGTAGAAGAGAAATACGACGATCAAGAGACTAACAAAACGCCATTAGAAGAGAAAACATCTCCACGCAGATCTTCGAGAACAAGAAAAGAACCCGCTTACTTAAAAGACTATGTAAGACTTCAGAAACCATAATTTCTGAAGTGGTGGAGGTGCTATATACGTGTATAATAATGTTTTGTTAAAAGAAAATTATACGTATATAATAATTAATGTTTTATTAAAATAAGTTTTATTAAAAGAAATAGACAGGAATTTTGTAATTAAATTTGGTACGCTATTAAAGATAAGCGCTTCAGATCAGAAACTAATTAAGCAGCTAGATTAAAAGTGCTGATTACTAAAAGTAGACAATAGCTGAAAATTAATTGGTTTCTGAAACATTCCTTAACAAGAAAAAAGAAGGAACAAAAAAATAACTAAGCAGCACTTGTAGCGGAGAACTCATTGAATGCACACGAAGGTCAAGGGTTTTAACTTAGCAACGGAACAAACCAGTGAATTCCACCACTGAAGGTTAAAAAGTGGACCTAGGAACTTTGCAGGCCACACCGGTCTAGATTATGTTTTTTGTATGCCTTCATGGCCAGCGTTCGTAAGTTAAACTTAATTGTCTTATAACTATATATATATGTACTATTATTTATCCGACTGTTAATTCTATTAAACTATTTGTATAATCATTTGGTTTCTGCTGTCTATTTACCCGATGGTTAGGCCGAGTGAGTGGCTGTACACACTTAAATGTGAAGAGAATAGTTAAAAAAACTAAGATATTCATTTAATAATGTTGATGGGTAAACTATATGTTAAAACATAGACAAAATAAAAAACCATGAGAAATATTTAAAACAACTAACTATTGGAGTTCAAATTTCTGAATAAGTTCCATAAATGAGAATTAAAGATCACGGTGAACCTAACTTTTTGAAACATTCCATAAATAAAAATAATTACCATTGATAGCTCAGTTGTTTTAATAATCAGTGTTCTACCGTCTAAATTAACTTTTTTGGAGACTTAAAAAAAAAAATGAAGACTCTATAACTGTGAAAGAAATAATAAGAATAAAATAAAAGGAAATGACTTCATGTTTTTTTTTTTAAGAATGATAAATACATATGAGAATTTTCAAAACAATCAAGGAAAAAATCTATTTGATATGAAAACTTAAAAAAATGATTAAACGGTGGAGTAAGTTTGAGTCATATACTTAGAAGCAATATCTAGAAATGTTATCTGACTAAAAGATATTTTAGGATAAAATGTATCCAAGAAATCCAGATACTTTTTCAGCCAACTGAAACTCTAAATCTCTCATTTATCAAGCAGAGATAATAACATATCAGATATTGCCTGAAAGTATAACTTTGAATATTCCAAAATGCTACTTAATAATTTTCCTTTTTAAATAAAAATTACAAAAAAAAAAATACAGTACGATAATTAAAGTATATCTTTTCTTCCACCATAATGTAGTCATTTCTCAAGGAATGATAATAAACCTGTAAAATAATTTCAGCTAATAGAAAAAAAAATACAAACAAATAAAATGGAAATATTATTAGAAAGTAGACTTTCTTTAAAATAACAGCAATAAAAAACACAACACTGGAAATACTAAATACCATCGTGCGTTTTCAGCAACTGAGTCACCCCTGAACATGTATTATTTAACAAAAAACTTCGTTTCGTCCTAAATCAGTAAATTCACAATTTCCAAAAATAATAATAATAAAATAATTTTAGAAGCCTTAGTATTTTATTTGACTGAAAAATATTTCCAACTTTTTCTACGTAAAGGGGGAAAAAATAGATAAAAAAAAAAAGAAAACTGTCAGGGAAATTCCCATTTACAACGGGAAGTTAATCGCGTCTTGTTAGTGTTAAACAAAGAACCTTTTTTTTTTTTTTATCAAGGAAAATTATTTATTACAGATAAATATATTGATGTTTTATTTTATAATAACAACTTGGGAAAAAAGTTTTTAAGACTGGTCTTCGTCGTCGATCATAGCTGCCTTGGCCTCAAGTACAACTATAGTTTGTTCTGCGGAAGGAGGTTCTATTCCTATCACTGGTTTGGATAGGCCTCTTATCAGCATTTCAGTAAACTGAAAGAAATCCAGGAACTAATATAAATTTCCCCGCCGGCACAAGAATATATCTGTGTAAACCACTTTCTCATGTAATCGGACCTTGTTTGTTTGAACAATAAAAATATAGTAAGTGATTACATTATATGAAATCAAATTTTTAATATTCCACTAAAATAAATCAAAAAATTATGATAAATGCGGATATTTAATTAAAAGTTTAACAATTTTGAACACATGTTAATCTTGACTGTTAGCGGTCTCGATATTTCGCCCTCTATTTTTAAAAAACTGAACTACATTTTTTTGCCTACTAAATGTATCTAACTATAAATAAACTATATCTAAGTATAAATGTTAGTAAAAAAGAATTTTAAAAAACTTACATTTTTATGCGTAGTTTTGACTTGTGAAGTGCAACTGTATATATAATTATAAATAAATAAACTATATTAACTATAAATATTTTTACATAAATAAAAAAATGAACTTACATTTCCTGCAGGCAGGCTCCTTAGTTCGAACTACGTTATTCTCACTATGTAATTGCAAAGACGAACGTGACACCGTTTTCGTGAATTTCCTCGTGTGTCTAGTTGAAAACTACGCATAAAAATGTAAGTTCATTTTTATTTATTTATGTAAAAACATTTATAGTTAATATAGTTTATTTATTTATAATTATATATACAGTTGAGACCGTTAGATATACTTTACAAGTCAAAACTACGCATAAAAATGTAAGTTTTTTTAAATTGTTTTTTATTAACATTTATACTTAGATATACTTTATTTATAGTTAGATACACTTAGTATAGTTAGATACATTTAGTAGGCAAAAAAAATGTAGTTCAGTTTTTTAAAAATAGAGGGCGAAACGTCGAGACCGCTAACAGTCAATATTACTCAGATTATATATATCGATAATCATCAATTTATCTTGTTTAAAATAAAAATACACCGAATAAATTTCTATATACAAATGTAATTTCACTCAATACATAATAAAACTAGTTTTGTTTTTAATTTACAGAATAATATTCTCTAATGGTTAAAAAATAAAGTTAGGTTTAAAAAATATTATTAATAATAAAATATAGATTTGACACTATCGCATGCTGAGAGTTCCATGATTTTAAAATAGTTTATTTTAGTTCATATAGTTAATTTAACATTAATCGTTTAGCTGTATTTCTTATGTAGTTTTACTTTTTAACTTTATATTCGTGTTTTGGATTTTATTATCTGAAGCTTATATTTAAATATACAACTTGATTAAAATAAAATTTTATTTTATTTATCTCATTCGTACTTACATAAAACGTAACTTAATGAAATAGACTGTATTTATATATTGAACTATTTCCATCATCCAATATGTGTATTGAATGTAAATTTTTCTAAAGACATTCACTACTCATATTAGATGATATTCCAATATATAAATACAACTAAAACACCATTATTACAAACTTCAGGAAAACACTACATGAAATAGAGCAGGTATTAGAAAACTAAATTATAATCGAATTGTCTTATTTTAGGATAAAAAATCGCTAAGACAAAGAATTCAAAAGTTTCTCAAAATAATACAAGCATGTAAAAGTAAATTTATTGGATTTACTTCACAAATAATTAAATTTTATTAAATGCGAATAGTATAATAAATGACTGATTGCCTGTAAATTTATAATGTATACCCAACTGCCGTTTAAATATAAATATTTATCAGCTCAGGATCCTGTACTCCCATTGTATAACACATTTGTATTATTAAACTATTCTAATTTTACTTTAAACTGAAGATCGCAGTATTTTCCCAAAGGAGGTTACCATCGCGTTACTATTTACAATTTTAATTACTCTTGACTTTTCGCACATTTTGATTTTTAAAAACACAACTAATGCATCTATCTTATTTTAACTTTCAATGATTATGAAAGCTTGGTCTCAATAATTGGAACGCCCAAGTAGAAAAGACGGACGCTGTTTTGCCAATGCTCTTCCCAGAATTATCAAGTAATGAGTGCGTTCAGAGACATACTGTATGTGAGTTCTGCTGATTAATAAATAAAGATAAATGTAAATTTACATCATTTCTAATTCATAAATCCAATCAAATCAAGCCATGCGATAATATAACTTTATGTATGTATTTTTTTTTTGTTTCATTATAATTTATAAAATAATAAGATAGTTGTTCCGACCTTGTCAACTACCAATAATAATAATATTTTGTCATATACATCAGGGGTGTCCAAAAAGTCGAAGCCAATTTTGGTTGATCACTAGACCAATCTGCCAAGAACTGGCTGGCAAGAACCGTCCAATTATGAGTGAAACAAATTGTCAAGATTTGTAACTTTTTTTATTTTTGTTTTTGTTTTAATTTTTTTTTCAGTTCTAGATAGGTGAAGTCCAATAAGTCATATCATTATTGAAAATAATATTTTTAATCTTGACTTAATGTGTTTTTATAAGCGAATGCAACACGTGAACATAATGCGCAAATGCAACGGTATGCATGCAGTTATTGACTCAAAAAAACACAGTTATTTAGCTTGAATATTTGGTAGTGTTATACGATAGCTTCTTTTCTTTAGTATTGAAACAGTATGATTTATCTATCTTCCAGTTTCAGACTATGTTTCATAGTAGTATAATTTTTTCTAATTCAAATCCATCCAAGTCCATGTATATTTTAAATTAATACTAAAATATTGTATAAAAGTTCTGTTAATGAGTATGTGCGTATATTCATATTGCACATTAATTAGCTAATAATATCTGTATGCATATAACTATAATACGCAGTTCTAATTTAAAATAATAATAAATTAGAGTAAGTTGTGTAGACATTATTGTGTGTGTAGAAGCACACCTATGTATATATGCGAAGGAAACTGTAATGTGATAGATTTTGTGAACTTACAACTTTTCTAAATTATCTATTTTAAGTTATTATAAATTTAGTTTATAAATTTGCTTGCATTTGCATATAAAATCCTAAATTCAGTGTGATAGTGTTACACATATAAGAGAATGTTTACACTTTACAGAACTTAAATCTCTTTTTTAAAAAAGATTTATTTCTTGGAAATCATTCTGACTCACACCTGGAAACCAAGAGCTGAAATTTAAAAAAAAAAAAAAAAAAATTAAAAATAAATGTAAGACAAAGGCAAAATCACTGGACCAGCACTATTTATCAATTACTCAGCTGGAGTTTTTGTGTTTACTAAGATTTAATAAAGTAATGTTAAAAACTAAAATATAAGACTTAAAAGTTGTCAACAAGTTATAACTTATGCAGGGGAAGAGAAAGATTTGATATAAAAACTTCCAGTTTTCATTCTAAATGTTCATTCTCTAATATTCAGAACGTAGTAGTGCCCCCGTATGAACAATATTATTATTATTAATTATTGTAAATTCACACTGACTACAAAATAATTGCAGAAAAATTAATAAAAAATATTTGTAATTTTAAAATTAAACAGACAATAAAAAAAACACTCGATATAGTGCGAATCTGTCATACAGTGGAAATAGCGGATGTAAAAACCATCTTAATTAAAAGGTATTATATAAAATTATGAAATTAAAAGTGTAGTCCTTTTTTAATGAAAATAAGAATAATTTATAGGAAAAATGGAAAAGAAGACAACGAACCAAAAGAAGCAAAATAAAAAATAACCTAAAAGGTAGTATATAAAATTATAAATTATTTTTTTAATGAAAATTAGAATAATTTATAAGGAAAATGTAAAAGGAGGAATGGCGAAGTAAAAAAACGTCTTAAAAACTACTATACAAAATTATGTTTTTTTTTGTAGTGAAAATAAGGATAATTTATAAGGGAAATGTAAAAGAAGCAAGCATTAAATATATATGGAAATGTGTACAATTATGTTGAAAATAATACCACAATTATCACTACAAAATAAAAAATAACCTGTAATGGTGACATATAAAAACATTAAAAGCTACTATATTTAATTATTAAGAAACAAAATGAAAATTACTTACAAATAATGGCGGTGGAAAATTACTATAATACCATCCAATCGACAGTTAAAAATTCACTCTATATAGTAATATAATGTCAATATTAAATATGAAATATATGAAAATATTCTCAATAGATCAAATAAATCACTGTGCTCATGCCGATATCAAAACCACAAAACAGAAATGACAAAATTTCCCATAAGTCTCAACTTTTTAAATCTCACGGGTCACCATGATCAAAAAAATCATTCCCATGGATTAGTCATGCCAGTCTTTGTTGCCATGACATTGTTCATCTAATCTTCGATGAAATCTTACTGGTAGAAAACATGTTAAGCATAATACATCATAGCTTATAAAATACTGAACTACCAAATAAAGAAATTAAATCAAAAAAATATTTTAAAATAGGGGTTTAATAACTAACTGATTAACAATAAACAAAAGAAAATGATATAATAGTATGAAATTTTAAACATTCATTTCATCAAAAAAAAAAATTTTATAAAAATTATAGTCAGTTGATTTCTATTCATAAATTAACTTTTAATTCATTAAGTTATTTTTAGAATAACTAAGAATTGGAAAAAGAACATTTTCAAAAGCAAAGATAATCTTTGATTTAGCTTAATTAACCTCTTTGTTAAATTTTTTAGAAGGGAAAATGAATGAAAAGAGAATGTTAAAAAAAAATTAAATTTTCAAAAAATTAAAGTTTCTAAAGAGAAAATTGATTGGATTTAAAAGAAATAAAGCTTCACAATTTAAAAATATTAATTTAATGATGAAACGGTATTATTTATCCATCCTCTCATTTCACCTACTATGTTCCATAGTAGTATCTTTTTTCCTAATTCAAACCCATCCCAGTCCACGTATATAAGCTTCTAAGGATTTTTATATAAAATAACGTATATTTACATTATGTGCATGTACTTGTATATGTGCGCACATCCAATACCATATTAATGGTTGTATGTATAAATTTGAAATTAATAAAATGGTATAATTTAAATTAAGTTGTGTGAACATAGTAATTACCTACATATTGAAGTGGAATCTGAGATTCAGATTGCGCTTCACAGCCCACCTCAAATCTTCCGCTACCAAACTAAATTCAAACCCTATTCTTGCGTATATATTCCGTTCACTAACACATTTTTTGTTCTTTTTTTTTGATTATTATTAACTAACATACTTGTTAACGAAGATATATGCATAAATATCTGAATTTAAATACACACACAAAAAAATAAAAGTAATAAATATAGTATTTAAAGAGGGAATATGTATACGCAATAGGTAATGGGGATTAATTATAACGGACTTAAATATATTATATGTTCTGTATTTTTTTATTTTATAAAAGTTATAGTGGTTATTTATTGATTGCAGCTTATATACAGAGATATTGTAGAGACAAACATAATGAGCAAATAATTACTACAAAAAGTTTGCACCAAGTTCGTTATATGTCATTCTAGAAAATTTTGTTTTTAAATTATTTTTGCTATTAAACTCTACTTTTATTTTGAATCCGATATGGAAGATGCGATTGTAATTAGTCAAAATTAATTAAAGGTGAGAAACGTAATCTTGTATAATCTTCTAAAATAAATTTAATTAAAAGTTTCTCTAAAATCAAAATTAGAAACTAAACTTAATTGATTTCCTTTTGTCACAAACATTTTTTTATCAAATTAATTTCAGTTTGAATACTTATCTAACAATGGCATCTTCCATCACAATGGGTAAAAGCTTGTATAGAAATTCTTTTGGAATTAGATTAAAGAAAATGATTAGCAATGACCAATCAAGAAGGGATTCCACAAATACCAAGGCATGGGATAATTATGATTTAATTGGACAGAGGAACTAAGAGAGTCAAGGAGAGCAGTTGCCAAAAATTTGCGTTCGTTTAATTTCAATGTGTCGTGAGTAAATCCACTTCACCTTTCTCGCCATCTCGAGATGGCCTTCCCTGAAATCTGTGCCCATGGATCCCGATACTCATAAACTATAACTATATGCCTGTTTGTTAAATACTGAACTTACTACCTGCCTCAATAATTATGCTCGTCAAGCTAGATCTAGTTCTCCGAGGGAAATCTGAAAAACATCAAAAGAACAGCCAAGTTTGTAAAGAGGTAATCATTTCAAATGCTGATAGACTCTTAAAGTTACTGTGAATAATTTTAAACTCTCACCTATCTGTTTCATTAAACATTTTTTTAAAGCCTTTTTTTATTTGTAAAATTTAAGATTGAGTATGAATTAATCTGTAAAATTCTTACCTTTTAGTTAATTGTACCTTGTTCTATTTATATAACTTAGCTGTAATCTTTCCTACATTAAACCTCTCCTGAATAATTATTATTTCTTGATTTCAAGTCTATGTGGCAATATTTTATTTTCATTATTATATTTTATATTTTCATATACTAAATTATATGTTGATAATTTCCCCCAGAATCGCAAATGCTTACGCTATCTTTTTTAATAAAAGAAAACCTTCCTTAGTTTTCAGAGGGTATTTAATCTAGTATTTTTTTAAAACAAATTTGTTATTCTTATTATAGCGGGTGCCTGCAAGTCTGGGGAAATAAAATCTGAATCTGATAATTACTGTATAATGTTATGTTCAAAAGAAAGCTAAGCAAAAATCTGTTTTCTTAGAAATGTGTTTTTTTATTAATTAAATAATAGCGCTAACTTCTAAAAAACTTTAAATATATTTATATGACTTAAATTAATATTACTTTCTTGAAATCACTAACCTCCACCGACTTTATATATATTTAATAATATGAAAGTATTTATTTATTAAAGCATTCAAAACCAAAGATTCATATTAGTCATACGTTGGGGGAAGTTTATGTGTAAATTAAAGTAATATAAAGAGGGGGGGGGGTATTCTAGTTCTATAAGCTATTATATTAGCATTAAATGTAATTCTTCCATATCCACGTAGTAACTCAAATCATACCGGACGCTGAGTTTTTATCAATAAAGAATAGGCGACAATTCTTTTATTTCTTAGTTTTAAGTATATATATTTATATTAATTCAAGCGTTACGTGTATACCGCCTTTCGGTTTATATATATTTATGCTTCGTTCATTTTTACTTCCAATACCAAGGACAAGGTTTGGAAAACCCCTTTGGACTTCTTCAGCTCTAGATATTATTGCATAGGGTTCGCTCTGGCAAAAGTCCAGCCTATGGCAATTCAATAGCGCATTCTTAGTTGTTTATGACCCGACTCTGCCAACGTTTGCTGAGTTGCCTTCTGCTAACTGTGAATTGAAGCACCTTCTTGGATCTCAGAATAGATCTCTCTATTGCCATCATGCATGTACCGCTCTACCATATTTCATTCTCGTTAAAGCCTATCAATGTCCTAAACCATACTGTTATGATTATGCTAAATGGATTGCCATTTTTTTATATTCATTCACACTTTCAGATACAATATTTCTGCCATAATTATTATCTCTTAAATTAGCTTCCCACATACATTCTTATTTCGCAATGCAAATATTAATTAAATATAATTACCATTGTCATCAAACTCAATAAACTTATGTATTGGTTCAAGTGTTTTATTAATGGTGGATTCAAAGAACCTTAAGTAACTGTAGTCTAGCGCTGTTATTAAAAATCTTAGGTATCCCATACAATCTATAAATTATTGACATATAAATAGCCGATTAGAACAAGGCCCATAAATTATTTGTTACTTGCTGATTAAATACATTCGCTTTATAGCATTGTAAGAGAGGTTAATGTCATCTAAGGGAGATAAATACCCATTTTCTTTATATTTTAACACATAACGGTTGCAATCAATCATATATATATCTCAAGTTAACTTAATAAATCTTATACATATCACTAAATATCTAAGTCATTGTTTCATTTATTGAATAGAAATAATTGCGATGTTATATAAAAGGTTCCATTTACTAGATGATCGAAAATCGCTAATGATAATATTCTATACATGAATAAAGTTCAAATAAGAGTCTTTTTGTGTCCACGACTTTGTGATGTCATGGCTTAGAAATAAATTAGATCAGTATCATTGGAATTGTTGCTCATAAGTTGGTAGACCTTGAAAATAGGCAAATAGGGGAAGAGTTCATGAGTGTTCCTGACTTATGTATCTTGCGCATAGTTGGACTTGAGGTACTTTTGCCTAGATGCTAGATCTTGTTATATGAACAGATGAAACTGACTGGTACAATATATATGTGAAGGAAGCCATAATGCAATAGATTTAAAAGCATTACAACTCCTTTAAATTAATACATTTTAAATTATTATTCACAGTTAAAAACATTTTTAAAAAGGCATTCAGTATATAAAATTCAATTTCTGTGGTAGTCCCACACACATATATACTAAAATGTTGACAGACCAAACTTTTTAAAAAAAGTGTATAAATAACTTTTAAATTTAGTGCCGGTTCACTTCTTAACTTTTCTATCATGAGAATCTTTGGGTATAGTTCATGCAAGATGGAGTTTAAGACCCTAGCCTGCGCCATCAGAAAGCATCAGAAACAGATCATCCCAGCTAATAATGATGGTGATCAACTACAGAAGCCTCAACAATGAATGTGGTAATAATTTTCCCACAGAGCCTCTTTAAAATTAAATCGCATAAATTTATAAATGAATCTCTCAAAACTGTTAAACTAGCTAATATTAATTGTGCACGGATTTTTAAATTGTACTAATGTTTTAATAAACTACCAGCTAATTTCAAGCTGCAAAATATGATTTAAAATTATAATTTAACTTTTAAAATAATAACCTGTAAACTTCTGGCTATTTAAGAACTTAAATATAAAATTCATAAATGCTTGTTAAATAATAACTTATTCAGTTATTCTATTATTATCTTTTCTTGATCTCACTCTAATAGTTTCAAAAATTTAGTCAAAATTTAACTAACCTATTCATAAAGAAAAATTAATACATACAAATAATTTACGATTTATCTAAACAAATTAATTAGTGCAGGTATAAACATTATTAATGTTAAAATAAAATCCTTTTCTATTGTCGTAACTCATAGTTCATTAATGATTAAATGTAATTCTAAACGTATGTTTAAAATTCGCCAATGTCCATAGTTCAAATTAATAAAACATAAAGTTTCCGTTATAATTCCTGATCGATCAATGCACATGTGAGTTGGTGCTCAGTAAATAGTTTGCTGTTCCACAACTAACTCCTGATTTCTCCTATGCCATTTGGATTTTTCTTGAGATGGTTTCATGGTTCGCACGAAGATTTAGGAATGGGCCAATGTCCCTGTTGGGGATGGATTCTATTTCATTTTAGCCTCTCGATCATTTTTATTTCACTTTTCTATATAATAGTTTTTTTTTCTTTTAAAAAAACCCCAATAACAATCCTTACAATAGGCTTTCTCTTTATTTATAGTTCTTTTCTCCATTATCCTTTTTTTTTGATCATGTTCCCCGGCCAATGATTGCGATTCCTTTCATTTTTTTTGTTTTAACAGTTTACTAACCAGAAGTCATAACAATAGAATTAATTTACAATTCTTTTTCTCTCTCCCCTCCTTCCTCTTTAGAAAACCAAAATAATTAATTACGTAAATTGTTTCCAAAAAAACTTATTTTTTTCTACCATATTCGATTTAATTTCTCAATCCAATAAAAAAATAAATAATCTACCATTTTGTTTGTTTTTCTTTTTTTTTTTTTTAAATCCAAATAAAAAACTAATAATATATAAAAAAACTTCCTATACATACAGCTTTTACTTCCTATTTTCTACCTAATGTGTATATACACACAGAGAACATAACATGATCTGATCAAAATTATCGGCTCATTGCATCCCTTTCTGATTAAAAAAAAAAAAAATTTAATTACTCCGTGAAGGTTTTCCCTGTCAATTCTGTTTTACAAGGCTTTGGGTTAACCTTGCATTATAAGTCCTTTTTCTTCCCCTTTTCCTAACACTACAAATGGATTAGGTTTGCATTTTTGAACAATTTTGTATGGACCTTCAAACAAGGGGGAAATTTGCTTATATTGCTTCTCACTCATCCTGCTCAGTGGCTGAGTTTTGGCTACAAACCCAGTGTCCTATCTCAAAATACCCCTGGACAGACATTTCCCTTTTTTTTCTGTTCAGCTTTCTTTTAAATCATTCTATAGTGCACCGTCGATCATTCTCCACATTCACTATTCCCTTTCCTGGAAGATACCGGACACTTGAGAAGAGACGGTTTGATCCGCCCCACAATGTAATCTTTCAGGAGCCAGGCCAGTAGACTCATGGTAGGTACAATTTATAATTTTTATCATTTGTGGAAGCTATTACTAAACCACTGTTTATGGTTTCCTTTTCAAATGAGCATGAAATAAACACCCCAATTCTTTCATGTCCCTACAGGGGTTCGATTGGAGGGTTTTCAATAGAGATTAAAACATGATGTATCTTCTGCTGGCCAATTTTTCCATTCATTGTCCATAAAAGGAGTACCATGATCACTCAAAACTGCATGAGGTTTACCCACTTCTACAAATTATTTGTCTCTCAGAGCAGTGATCGATGATTTTGTGTCAGCTTTTACACAGCGGGTAAGCCTGTACTAAC